>JAOUQX010000023.1:6465765-6486157 GCA_028566295.1 Liobagrus marginatus
ACACACACATATACACACATACATATATATAACATAATATTCTCTGCGTCTAGAACTATTGTTTTATATTATTGTTAAGACTCGGTAGACCAAGGTGAGTCTGAAATTAGTTACACTACAATAGTAACGAAACCAACACCATGTCATGACTTCAGCTATGTATCGGATATAGTTTAGCTATATTAGGTAGGAAAATCAGGATCTGAAGAGTGCAGATGAGTGTAAGAGAAGCAGAACCTTGAAACAAATATTTAGTGGATTAAAAACAAAGCTCAAATGGCTTAACAAACCTCATCATACTTTTGATACATTACACACTGTAACCACCCAATTAATATTCATTACTGTTTGGTTAATAGTGTTTACACTAGAAGCTTTTGTGCAAATTTGATTAAAAGATTGAAGTGTTCTGTTATCCACATTTTATGTACAATGTATTAAAAAAAATGGCACATTTCATCAACACAAAACGACGATGCAGTTCAGCAAAGGTTTACTTGGTTTAGAACTGGTCCTAAACATGAGAGATGAATGAATCCCGGACCATGTATAGTTTAATGCTTGAGCGGTTTGACTTTGGAATGTTTTAGAATAAACTTTAACACTGACAGTATAAGGACTGTTTCTTTTTCCAGACCAATTTCCTCTTTCATAAGTTGTGTTCTTACAAATGTTTGTTTCAAAGTAACTTCCATCTTTGTCAGCTAAATAGCGGCGAATAGCTTCTCTGGAAGGTAAGCAAAAAAATAATTCAAGACAAATCGCATTAATCGCACTAATAGGTACAAACGGTCACACCCTGGAGGGCAACTATACTCTCTATCCGCTATCCACTGCAGGCTGCGAAGCAGCATGATAAAAACCAAACTTCTAACAAATAAATGTACCTAGTAAATAGCAACTACAATGCACACACTTTTAAAGGATCTTAAAAACATGCAAGACATCGGAATTTGGATACTAGTCAACGTTAATCTAAAACAGAGCAGATATAAGTATATAAAGTGCATGTTTTTAATAGCATCTAATACATCAACCAAAGTTTTCAAGTTTAAGAGTAGCATGATTTGCAATGAAAGTGTCTTTGTTAAACATATTAAAAGAATGTAAATAAACAGCAGTGAGTGGTTTTTAGTTTTCTTATTTGCAGGTACGTTAAAGAATTCAGAGATTGGAAAACAAAATTGCATTTCTTGCGATTTCGCAACACTCTGGTTATTTAACAAACGCATGTAACAAAAACAAGCAATTTGACCAAATATACCACACCTATACATGAAAATTTGCAGGATCAACGGGAAAGCACAGTGTATTGAGCGTTAGTCTGAGACAGGAGCTCTTAGATTGTGCTCGTGCAGTGATGTAGTGTTTCCCCCACAGTCCACATACTGGTACATCTCCTGAGAGACCTGTTCAGCATGGCCGAAATACACTGTGGTGACTGTTACCCTGTATAGCAAGAGTGAAAAACATGCGAAATGTTAACTCACTTTTCTGCCAAAGATAACTGTTACTTGTGCTTCTCTTTCACTTCAGAGAATATCCAGGTGTTTACGGTGAATTACTCACTGCATCATGACGACAATGTTGTGCACTTTGATAGTCTGCAGGGTACAGTAGTCACTGAAATATAAACAAGGGATTGGAATGAAATTAGTTTCATAGTAAATACATATTCATACTAATAATAATAATAAAATAATAGATGCAAGAAGCAATTATCCGGGTCAAACCAATCAAAGACAGTATGAGAAGTATTTTAGGACATCTGTGATTTGTAGTCTTTGTAGTCAGATGAAACACTTCAAATTTCACTCATGTTTATTGTCATAACTCGTGACTCACACGTCCTAGGAACAAATATTTCTCTCGCTTCTGATTTCTTGGCTCATGCTGATTCAAACTCACCATATGATGTCATTTTCTGCAATAATACATTTTCTGTCATTCTTTTTGTCAATTTTTTAAGTCTCGTGACCACTAGGTGACACTGATCCCAAACTTTACAGGTTACCTCAGAATGTAGCACTGATGAATTGTTCAAAGTTTCATAATGATACGCAATTGCTTTTGTTAAATATTGCATTTGAAGGCCAAAATTAAAAAGAAGCGGCGAACAGAATGGCCGACCATAGAACATCATTTGACTCGGCATTCCTCAACAAATCTAAAGAGACCACATTCATGATATTAGACCAAATATTCAAAAGCATAAACTATGTTTATGCTGCTAAATAGCGGAAAGAGGGCTATAATGAACCATTACAAAATTATTTCATTTTAAATTGTTTATACGGTTATATGCCGTAGACTCCCATGGCGGAATAATAATAATAATAATAATAATAATAATAATAATAATAATAATAATAATAAAGAAAAAGAACAATTACAATGGGGTATTCGCCCATTCAGGGCTTGGACCCTAATAATATTTCATGTGGTTGGATTTAAACATTATGATCTGTAGTCCGATATCCTAATCACTGAGCTGCTATTACTACGTGAGATTGTATGCTGTGTGTTTACAAAGTGCTGTGTGAAGGTGTGTTTCTATGTACAACCTAAAGGCATACTTACTACATGTAACTCATTTCATCGGCTATAACGGTAGGCACCATGTAATCAATCTGAAACACGAAGAGAATATGAGTATATAACTTCTTATTCCTGAATTAATGGAGCTATCTAAATTCAAAGAGAAATGAGACGTAGAGAGGAAGCAATGTGACATCATATCTGGCTAATATCAGATGATAGGCTTCATTTGATAAAAAACCAACCTGCTTTCTGTCGAGTGGGCCGATGGTGGTAATATTGCTGATGTGAGTGTTTCCAATCACAGTCTTGGAGAACTGAACCTTAGCTGTGATATTGGCCACGTCCACGGAGTAATAGTTGTTGTTAGTAATATTCAGCGTGTTCTAGAAAAGAAATCGTAACCCACTGAAACTTTCTTGATTACTTCTATATTATACTGTGATTATACTTGAACTTCATAGAGCTGCTTTTATGACGATTCAGCTGAAAAGTGCTTACAGTGATATTGAGATACACAATGTGCTTTTCCTTGTCATTGGTGACATAAACAGACTTCACCCCAACGTAGGACACGTCAATGGAGCGTGGGAAAAGGAAAAACACTGCCAAGCCGGAGAGCAGTAGGCAAACGATGACTGAAGCCGACACATATAGCTTTCTGTAAAGCACACATGATGATGATAATTAAATAACAATATTCAGTGGAATATGAATTAATCCACAAGCTTGAAATATGAATCTAATTAATAATTCATCTTTATATAAAAAATACTTATTTTAATGCATATTTTTTATTTTGTAGAACTAAGCGATATAATTAAATATGCACATAAAACAAGACTGGTCTACTTAAGGCCTTTAAAATTAAAACATTGTTGGCCTGTTTGCACTGCCAGTTTGTAAACGTTTCTAGTGCCACAAAATTACCAACACAAGCATTTGGTTCTTACGTTCTTCTTGGTCTCAGCCTTTGGTCGCTGTATGGAATCAACGCTACCAGCTGATTTTCTTGACCTGCAGGATAAACATCCTTTTGAATTTGAGTTTTTGTGGCAATTATTCCCCGACACAGTGTTAATACAAAATCAAATGTTACCATAATATTTGCGATTAAACCTTATTACTGCAATTCTTTATTTCCTAAATGATGACTTCCAGAATGACTTACTTGATTCTTGACAATGCTCAAACAACTGCATTCTAGCTCTATCCAAGGCCCTCCTAGTAAAGGAGGCCAAAAATAAATACATATTTATGTGAATAATGTAATGTTTACCTCGTGGGATTCTCCCAGTGCCTTGGCATGTTGGGCAGGTGACACTGTCCCTGCCAGTGAACTCCACGTACGGGAACTGAGAGACATCTCCACCAGCCTTAACATCCTCACTTGGCATGCGGTTGTACTCTGACGTTTTGGTGGTGTGGCAGTCTTCATGGCATGTCTGCTTAGACAGATGAGACAGTGCCTTCCCCATGATCACCCCCTTTCTGGAGCTGCGCTTTCACTCAGATCTAAGAGGTAAAAGACAGAGAAAGAGCATCTCTATAAATACTAAACCATATTCAATAAGACAGTCAACATTTATAGATGTCCAGGAAAGACTGGCATAAACTTTAATAGACTATTGTTGACAGAATTCTCTCAGATATTGTGTAAACCAAACCACTTTATCTCGTTGCTGATATTTGACACACTTGTAAAAGTACAATACAGAACACTGGAAAACGGGTTTAAAGGGGTAATCAAGATAAACACGACAAAATGAATTTGGTGTGTTAAAGCTCCGAAACCCACCGAATGCCAAACTGCACCCCAATCTACCCGAGCGAGCCTAAATTGCTATCTTTTTTTAGCAAAAGGATGTTCAACGTGTAACTCTCTAAAACGTAAATATAAAACTACATCATCACGGCTATAATCAGAATAAAATATTAGCCATATTAGTGGATGTATAGGAATTTGACTGAAGTGCTTTAGCTCGCTAGCTGTATTAATACCGAGTGCTAGCGCGCACTAGCTGTAAAACAAACGCACCCTGAACTGGATGCTAAATAACGTTCAACTACTGTTTTTATTTAAATGTTGTTTTCTCACCGCCTATTTTATATGAAAGGCCTTCAAACCAAACTCAGTTTATTGCACAAATCCTGTTTTTCTTCCTCTTCTTCTTGTGGATTATTGAACGTCAGTTGAAGGCGCATTACTGCCACCTACTGGATATTTGTTAGCTACACGGTAACATTGCATTTATCTAAAATTATATCAACATTACGTGCTATTCGGACGGTTTCTTATGTGGACGTCCGTAAAAATACATTTGCATGGCACTTCAGTGATAAAAACTCTCGCATTCGGGTAAGAGAAATTTGCGGTGTGGATGGGTGAGTATGTAACAGTATGTACACGCGAAGAAACACTCGCTTTAATATCAGTTTGTTGTGGTAAAAGCAAAAAAATCAAATAAAATGTCTCATTTCAAATGTCTTCGGGTTTTTCTTGTTTTACCGTTTTGGTTTTATCAGCTCCCACTTGCTGTAGTGGGCAGTAAAGGAAACAGTTACGGTACGGTGTTCATCAGCGGTCAAACGGGTTTACAAAACGACTTTTAGATCATCACCATTTTATAACGCAAAGGCATGGGTTAAAAAAAAAGCCACTTAAAATGACAAGATTCGGGTTTGTCAAAAACAGTAGGTAATTCAGCCGGGATTCTTTACGTGGGTGGTGGGAGACAAACTCGTGACATTCTGGATGCGGATGGCAATAAAAATCACATACTACCGTCTGTAAATGGTGCAAATACATTACGTCCCCTGACGAACAATTACCACTCAAATAGAACTCATGGGCCCAAATCATAAGAAATAAAATGTTCTCAAAGCACAATTTCATTGTCTTCTCTATAATTTGGCATCCTTGTTCATATACACACATTTCATATACGCAGTAATCCATGAACACAACTTTGTATTTAAAGGTTTTTGGACACGTAGTTTAATGCCTTTTTTATTTTTAACACACGAGTTACAGAAGTTTAACTAATCTTTTCTGCTAATCTGTTTGTTTGTGTATGTCCGACAAATTTTCTTAAATGTATTTATTCACTTTATTGCCAAAGGTTTGTGGTCAGTTTACCAGCACACACACGTGTATTTCCCAAACTGTTATTACAAAGTTTAACAGTTTTCCAGCAACACTATTTACCATCTATACATATTAATGTATTTACCTTATTTAGTTAAGTATGAAAAATGTAGTGCTTTACGTTCTGTTTGCTACAAACAACAAAATGGTTGAAGTGGAGTTTTCAGTTTTAATCACTTTTCAGGCCACTATGAAGATATCACTTAAACACTGAGCCTTGTATTATAAAAGAAAAGAAAAAGAAAAAAGGACAGGTGTAGTTCATCCTGCACAAAGAATGCGTTGATCATTGTTCATAAATAACTGCAAGTTTGTCTCAGCTGGTGATAGTCAAAAACACGTTAGACTTTATTTTAGTAACACATGATATTGAAGGCTGGTATCAAACCTGCTTTTTAAAAATATGATGTAATAACTCTTTACACATGCAAATATTTTAGTATTTCAGGCAGGGAAAATCAAGAAAGAATTAACCAACACAAGTAGCAAAAACAATTCCAGAGTTTATTACAAGTCTTCTTAAAGGCTATGTATGTAGTGAGAAGTAATTAATCAGACCAACCATGAGGACCTGTATCCCTGTGCCTAAAATGTCACGTCATTCAGCTAACAACTAGACAAATAACATCTAACTTAATATCACAAAATGAAAATGAGGGTTGTAAATGAGTTACTGTGCAATAGCAGAAACCGCACAAATTTAAGAAGGAGCATAACTAATGCATTTTTAGGGCTGGGAAAAAAACAGCAGTCTGATTAAATTCCACATCTTTTCCAGGTTAAATTGGTGTGTTAAAAGAAGAAAATTACCATAACTTGTGTTTTCCTGGACCAAAGCAGATCACACCTTGCTCTGACTTGCTTATTTTACCCCTCCCAACATCCATTTAGGCCGTCTGACTCTGGTATTGATGGTGAAGGTCAAACACGTTGTCTTGCGAGACCCTCTCCCAGCCCTCACTGTGTACACGGTAAAGGTTGACTTGACCACCGCTGTAAGCATCACGGTAGGTGGCTTGGTAGATGGCACGGCGACCAAGCTCACAGGCCTCTTCGATGGTCAGGTCACTGCGGTGGCCACTGTCGAGAACTCCGTAGGCATACATAGAACCGGAGCCCACAGCAAACATATCACCACACACACGGTTCCCTTCAGAATCAACATAGTAGAGCCCTGCAGAAAAGAAAATTCAGTATGTTAAAAAGCAGTGGCATTGCCACCTCACAGGAAGTTGAGATATCGATGGCCGACAATAAGTATATTTGTGCTTGTTTAAGTAAACAGAAGTATCCGTGGATACAATGTGACTTAAATGAATTGTGGGCTTCAGCAAGGTACTTAGTCTCTGGCTTCCAGAGCGAATGACTTAATATAGAGAACTTTATGAGCATGATCCCTAACTCTCAGACTAAACATGACACATACTGCATCACACTTGGATTTGGAACTTGGAACTACACAACAGAAATAAGTACAAGTGACATCATTGTTGCTGTAAACAACCATAAGACGTAAATGTTGTGTAAACCATCTTGTTGAGGTGACAGACCATGCTATTAAAGTGTTCGCATAATCATTTTTACCAACTGATATAGCAGTCAACGGGACTATACACATATCCCAACTGCCCTTTTATAGGATCAGTGTCAGCCAAAAGGGCACACAAGGATCACAGCCAGATTGATTTCTATTACAGTGCTGTATCTCTGTGCCTTATTAAACATTCCAACAGTGTAATGGGCCCTAAAGGTCTAGAAATACAGATTTAAATTAACATATTTTTTTACTAAATTAAAATATGCATAATAAAAATTACTTTTGATTAAACGCACACATTAGGGTATTATTAAAGCGAAAAGTACACAATTTTGGCTGTTCCCTTTCGATATCAAGTCTGTCAAAGTTACCTGGCCCTCTTTTGTCCCAGCCACAGACCATAGTGCCCATGCTCAGACCCATTCCTTTGTATTGGTACACCATGTTAGCCAGTAGCTTGGAGGCAGCCGCTACCGAAATGCGCTCCTTGTTGCGCAGCTCATAGATGCGGCACTGCCTAGCAAGAAGGCGCTCCCAGAAACTGCAGTCAGCAGCTCCACCTGCCATGGTGCCCAGCAGGTACGGGTTGATCTCAATGACTTTTTTCACTGTCTGAGACGCAATGTATGCACCAGCTGTTGCTCGGGAGTCCACGGCTACGATGACACCGTGCTGAAACTGAGGGGAAAAAAGCAAATGTGCATCATTTAAACAAGATTTTAAGGATCTACAACAGCATCCACAACGGCAGTCTATTATGATTTGCACTACACCTTTGCAACCACGAGATGCCAGTAACTTCAATACTACACTAAAACTGTTAAACCCACAATGTTCACTGGAAAACCAGAAGGACTACCCATACCATTGTTGTCAAAAACATTGATATTTTGATAAATATCAATATTGGAATAAATACAGTACCAATACTCATTTCCTGAAGTATAGATACACCGATACCGGCCTAGCTTTGCCGCTTTCATACTCTCCCTTTTGTCAAACAGTGAGTTGTTACACACCACACGTGACCGCAGTGCCCGTCTCATCTCATTTGCTCCAGTTAAATAGCGTTAGTGAGTAAGATGGCGAGTGCAGGACCGCGACTGTCTTTGGTTGAAAAAGAACATAGTTGGAGTGCTGTCTGAAAATATTTTGGATTTGAGGCAAATGAACAAAGAAAGGCAAAAGACATAAGCAAGCCAATATGCAACCATTGTTACAAAGCAGTGTTAACAAAAGGTGGTAACGCCACTAATTTAGCAAAGCACCTGAAAGACAGACATTCGAACCTATATAAAGAATTAAGAGGTTGGTCTTATTTTAACATTAATTAAATATTAACCAGGATGGCCTAGTATTATTGCTGATATGAGTGTCATGTGGTTTAGTGGGATTTGTTTTTGCATTTGATGCACGCACCTTTGCGCATCGGTGTTTACTATAGCACGGATAACACTGTTAAAACTATATGCGTTTATCAAAGACTATGTGAATACAAAATTAAAATCTGAATACATACGCATACATTTTAATATATTAACCAACATTAATTAAAAATCTGAAATACATACAATATTTATTCATTTGATTACATTAGTTGATAAATACAATAATACTTGTTAGCTCTTGTACAAATTAAGATTAATACAGGTTTTAGAAGTATTTTTTCATTGTTAATTCATGTGTTAATGTTAATAAATGCCTATTGCAATTAACTTAAGTTCTAAGGTTAGTTATATTGTTTAGTTCATTTTTAAGGCATGATTTAAAACGGAAAAAATAAGTTTTCACGTTTGAGATTCTTTTAAACCTCATTGTCATGTTCTAGACTTGAGATATTTACCTTTAAATTAAAAACTAACAATTCTACCTTAATTTTGTGGCAACCCCCCACCCCACCCCACCCCACCCATATCGAAAATCAATATTTTTAAAGGTATCGTATTGAAGTTAGAAGTTCCAGGATAGTGACAACACTACCACTATAACTCGTACTCTCTCTCTCTCGTTGTCGCAACACTTAATGCACAAGTATAAAACAGATTGGAAATAATCCGAATAATTCGTTCAAAAGAATCTATTCAATCAAATAATTTGTATACATGTAATTCGGATATTCTGGTAAATGAAATGACAGACATTTAATCATTTGTGATCAAAATCTGGAAAACAGACAAGTGTGAAAAACAAGTTACACAATTAAACGGTTTAGGTAAATCACAGAAAATTGTTATTGTTAATTTGCCAATCATGCATGCAAGGTAAAAGAAGTTTAATATTCAGCTAAAACATTTCCTGTCAACGTAGTATTTTACAATAATATTTATCATTATTATACAGCATTATGTTAATCTCTAAATGGTTATTGGCTAAAGCAAGGTGCACTGAATAGAGCGCAAGAATAATTCATGCTGCATGTAGTGTACGAAGCAAAGCTCATTAATGGGAAACACAATTTGCTTAAGATCCTGATGTAGTACTAAATACCAGTGTACACAAGTTAGAAAAAACGTAGTAGAAGTAGCGAGGAAAGTGGTTCAAATAACTGATTAACGTAATATTTTGGTCGACTATTTAGCTAGCTACAGCACACGCGCTACTACAGAACGCGCTAGCAAGCACCTTTTGCTACAGTTTGCCTTGTTAGACCCAGGGATTTAAATACTACATACTTAAATATAGACATGAAATGTAATACAGATAAATATGGTTAGAACTAGCCAACCTAATACTGTAACTCACTTTGAACGCTAATGTGGTTGTCCCATGCAGAAACTCAATTTTTCTATCAATTCCATCTTCTTCGACTTCAAAAGGTTTCAGTGTGAAATTCAGACGATCTCCTGAAGCTTGACCAAAGCCAAGGTCAGCGTCGTTAAATCCACAGCCAAATGTCAAAGGCTGTTCAAAATCCGCACACTCACTCTTCAACACACTAGCCAGCGCCATCTTTACAAAAAAACAACGATTTCCCCGTTTTCCGCCGGAACGTATGTAAGCTCACAACGGAGCGGCGTTTGTAGCGCCATCTACAGTTACGGAGGAAATACACAATTTCTTGTGTTTCCGGTTAATGTAAATAAGGTCCGTGCCTGAGTGCAGGCATCTCATTAATGTGTCCGACCACATTTAACAAAATACAGTACACGATTTAAACTTTACATTAAAATCTTCTATCCTAAAACACTTTAAACATATTTTAATGTATTTAGTAATTTGTCTGCTTGTTAGTGGCGACATTTTTCCTAGTCCTGTAAGAGGTTAGCATTCAAACTTGACATTACTAGCATGTACTGTAGTTTGACTTACCTGATAGCAAATGGTCAGTTGTATTTGAATACATCCACTTTTCTTTTCATTTTGCATTGTTTGGTTCCATCTTTGCCATTGTATGTTGATTGTATGATCTCCATCCAAATATCACGCTCTCAAACACCTTTGCCTCTTTATTGGCTATGTAACTAGCAGGGGCATCACTACCTAATAACGATCCGCTCCCACACAAATATCCTGAAACATTGACCACCAAGTGTGAGTGGGCAGGCATTCTCTTTTGAATAAGGAGGCAAGCAATCAGGGTGCCAGTTGCAGGCTTGTGGGACGGGATATTTGGTGAAAGCTTGTTGTTTCATAATTTATGCCACCTCATTTCCATATCTTGCATTTCACCTTCATCTGAAAAAGAAAACAAAGGATGCAAGAAAAGTAAAGTTGCAAATGCAAGTTCTATGCAGGAAGCATCTATGGCTGATCTGAAAACCACTTTTCCGCTCGTTCTTCCATTCCTCCAAGAATGGCAAACATGATATGATATAAATGGCCTAAAAAGCATAGAATCAGGAAATCAACCATCACTTAGAGTTCTGGATGAACCCAAGAGAATGTCTCCTGTTGATTCTCAAAAAAGGATTTGTTGAGAAGGTAAATAAACATCACAGTGGTTTTCCTATTAGGTCCTACAAAAGTCCATAGGATGATTTCGGCAAATTTCCAACATTTGTTGTCGTCAACAAAAAAACTTTCCTCAGGAATCCAAGCGATGACAATAAATGAATACAGATAAAATGGACAGGAAGCAAATCTCTTTGTATTTATATACCAAAGAAATGAGAACACACCTCCTCACCCAGGCACCTATTACACACGCATCTCTTTCTTGCGCATGCTTTCTTCCTCCCCATAAAATGTGACATTCGATATTGTGCTTGGTGGCAAATTAATCTCCTGATGCTCCAGAGAAGTGACGCTTAAAAGTGAAAATTTAAGGCTGGCAATATTATTTTACAGTAAGCGTGCTTTACTTGGCTCTTGTTTAGATGTACACTACCCATTGCTTCTACCAGTTAATTATTATTCCATGATGAACTGTAGCAAATATAGATTGCATTCCTGGGCATTTCAAAGACACGAGTGCAACTCAGTGCAGTTGAGTGCAAACTCCAAAATCTATTTGTTTTATTTGATACCAATTAAGTTAGATCCTTTGTCACATTGTGCTCTGTAGGTTTTGATTGTGTTATCAACGTCAACTTGATTTCTTGAGAACATATTAGAGTTTAAATTGTTGTACAGTTTAAAATTAGAATTTAAAATGGTATGTATAGCTGTCAGAAGCACAGAGAGAGAGAGAGAGAGAGAGAGAGAGAGAGTGAGAGAGAGAGAGAGAGAGAGAGAGAGAGAGAGAGAGAGAGAGAGAGCGAGAGAGATCAGAATGACCTATAATGAGAAACGTGCCACGTTGGATAGTAAGCAATGAATGAATGAACACACAAGCGATTAATTAATTCTTCTGGTGGTAAAACATGAAAAGTTGATCATACCAGTCTGAATTCTTCTCAAGCTTCTGGTCCACTCACTTTGTCCCTTACATAGGGCGTTATCTTCTTGGAAGAAACTACACCGCTGGTAGTCCGTTCCTAATGGCTGACCCATTTTTTTTGGTTTGGCGTTGATAATTATTTGGCCATTCCATTTTTTTGCCTGTTCCTAATATTTTGGCTGTTCCTAATAATTTGGCTGTTCCTAATATTTTGGCCATTCCTATTATTTTGTCTATGCCTAAAACCTGTTTGGCCTTTCCTAATATTTTACCTGTACCTAATAATTGTGTTGTTCCTAATATTTTGGCTGTTCCTAATATTTCGTTGATGTTCTTAATTAAATGTATTTCCTAATAACCCTACCACAAAAGATAGAAATAACTGACTTTAAAACATTTGTAATCGGTGAAAATGCTAGTGTTCTAATCTTTTGGCCACCCCTGTATTTTTGTAAGCATAGGTGTGTTTCATTTGTCTACTGAATTTCGTACATGTACAATTGCTCGCGGAGCACTTCCTTGAAAGCGAATAGGTGGCGCTATGGAGCTATTTTGTCACGCCCACTTCTTAAACCCATATCCCGTTCGTACGTTTTCGGTACTTCTGTAACTTGTGCAAAGTTTCATGAGTTTTCGAGCATGTTTAGGACCTCAAAAATACTATTTACTGTATTTTAAAGCATTTTTTAGATTCAAAACCCAATGAAGAATTTTCCTTTTCTTTTACTCAAGTGAACTACGCCAATATCAAGTCGTGTTATCTAATAGGACAGTAAATAATCCTGCCTGAAAGGTTGTGTGCAACGAATCTTTTTCTCTGTTAGAAAAGTATTTCAGGATCTGTTTCAGGAAGAGAGTGTTGACTAAATGAGTCTGATTGACAAAAAGTGGAGCTATATTATTTAAAGAGCATCTGCCTGTATGGCTTTTAATTCCCGCCTTCCATGGCGCTGCTGATTATGATTGGCTCTCTGCAGCGCGAGCTTTCTGGGTGCGCGTTCACTGCGGTGTGAGTGACAGCGAGACGACACGAGCCGCAAAAGCCCGTGGCTTAATTGATGCAGTCATACAGCTGATGAACATTTTCACGGTGGTTGTGGACAAGAGTAGCAGCCCTCCGCCGGGCATCCGATGGACTACTTCGCCAAACTAGAAGTGTTTTCTTACTAAAAATAAATAAATAAACAAATAAAAGACGTAATATTATAATAATTCCAGTAATTAAGGAAGGTGAAGCTAAAGGACGTGTTTGAATAATTCGTTTTTGCACTTCGTCAAACCCAAAAAAGGATTAACGCGAGTATGAAGCCACGGATTTTTTTGACCTTTTTACTCACATTTATCTGTTCAAGTAAGTAAAACTACTTTTGGCAGAAGGCAGTTTAGACACTGGTGTTTTTAAAGTTTTATCTAAAATAACTAACATATCTTGTCACAACATTTAAGTATTACTGTATATGTCAGAACATGAGTTCATATCTGCGGAAAAGTTTAATTGGCAGATTAGTGACCTTGTTAGCAACGTTAGCTTGGAGATTAATTTAGAATGCTGTGATAGATTTCACTCACAAAAAGAGATGTAGTATTACCAAGGGTTCTTATTAAATTAAAAATAAATATAAACAGTCGCACCTGAATCTGCTTGAAGGCTTTGTTTTAGTAGCCAGCAGTAATTATCCAGTATTAATTATCCAGTATTAATTATCCAGTAGTAATATCCAACAGCACTTTATGTTTTCAAATAGCATGTAGTTCTGGACCAAAATAGGATTGTTTCAAAGTTCATTATTACAAATCTTCAAATAGGTTTTTATTAGGACTAATATGTTTTATGCACATTGTGTTGACATACAGTATTTTAATGTTTCCAGGCATATTTAATGTGCAAAGAGTAATGTCTAGCTTGATCATTATTTTACCAATGTAATGAATGAATGACGATATGGGGGTATAGTAATATGGGCATGAACAGTCTTTACAGTTGATAATACTGTATGAGAATCGGTAAGTTATAATACAGACTTTACACATTTACACCTTTTTGAAGTTGCCCAGTTTTTATAAAATGGTTATAAACATTTATAACCGTTTTTATAAATATACATAAATATATACATATACATATAAAAGAATACAATGGGGCACATTATTTATTTATTTATTTATTTATTTGTTTGTTTATTCATTTATCTATTCATCTACCGTATTTAAATTTCAGCCTGCAACATTAAGAAATGTACTTTTCCCACTAATATTAAAATTAACAAAGATAAAATTCGTTTGCAATGAGCATGAACTTTTGTTATCAACCAATATTGTGTTAAAGACTTTTTTTTTACAGTCAGTCCTCACGTTTCCAGACAGCTTTATTTGAATCTAGACAACGAATTAGGACGTTTTAAAATATTTTAACGTAAAACATTAGTTTATGTTTATTTTTGTTAATCTGATGGTGTGTATTCAAAGAAAGTCATAAATAAACAGTGTGCTGAAGTAGTGAAACAGAAGGAGCTGGTGAGTCCCAGGAGAGAGGAGGGAGACTTGTGATTGTAGAGAGAAGGTCTCTTGATGACCTTGGGTGACATTAACCTCTAGGATCCCCCGTCTGGTCAGTGAAGCAGTCCAAAGAAGGGTCCAAAAAAGAGCCACGAGGACAATAGTGGCCAGTTTTCTCCACCCCCTCTGACCTGACCCTCACACCCTCATCTCCATAACACTGGCCTGGCCTTCTGGGGAGACCGAGATTGAAACCTTTATTAAAGCATGTGTGCACATGCATGTGTGCATCTGTGAGTGTTAGGGTAGCCCTTTCACAGCTGCCTGTTATTGTGCCTCCCCTCCTCGCTTGCTGGGTGCACCCCGATCTTTCTAGTAGAACCCAGTAATTCAGACAAGACACCCCTCCAGATAATCCGCCATGCTACAATAAGGTTGGTTGGTGACATCTTTATCACTGCTGGTCTTCAGGTAATCCTGCCGGGATCTATATTGCATAAGGTACAATTATAAGCCCGAGGTGTTGGTGACGGCACAGTATGGAGCTGCACATCTAAGCCCTTCCTAATACACTTTCCTAAAGGGATTTTTGTGTGATATGTATCCTACAGGCCAAGATATGCAGATATCACGTTTAAAGCCAAGTCACTAGCTGTTGTGATTACTTTAAAGTGGACAAAGTGATTGTACTTGATTCTGGTTATGACATCTCAACCCAAACACTGAGGTGTTGAATGCTGCATACACTTTTACAAGGGATGTGTCTGAGATTTTGTATTAGGACGTTTATTATCCTTTAAATTGAGGAAAGAATCCTGAATAGTTCATGTAAAAGGCAAAATTATATTTAGAAAATATTACACTGAAATTGTAATGTTATTATTGAAATATTTTGTTATGCCATTCTTTTTGCTTATTGTTAACATG
The DNA here is from genome assembly GCA_028566295.1 of Liobagrus marginatus. Lineage (NCBI taxonomy): Eukaryota > Metazoa > Chordata > Actinopteri > Siluriformes > Amblycipitidae > Liobagrus > Liobagrus marginatus. Next base: position 6,481,231 of record JAOUQX010000023.1, read on the forward strand.
AGTAATAAAAGAGGTTGTTCTTGTTTATTAGGTAGTAACCTTTAGCTTTAGTTTCTCTTGGAGGCTCAGTCATCAAACCCAGACATACCACTGGATTGCATAATAATATCAAAATAAGAAATTATAGAGACCCGGAAGAGACCCAACCAAACCCCTGAAAGTGCAGACTAATAAATTACTCCATTATGTATTTTGATATATCTACATGGTGAATCCAGAGGTTATACCTTAATGAAGCAATTTAATTCTAACGTCTATTTCTGTGGCATAAGTGTGCAATATGTTGTAAACCAACACTTTGGTCCTTTCTTGGATTTAATTTGTCTTAATAAAAGGTCTTTTATTCTAGCCCTCCCCCTGTAATTACAGATGAGAGACTAAACCCATGTGTTGTCCTCCCCCAATTACAGAATATTGCTTATTGATCCAAGCTAAAGGTTTGTCAAAGGTTTGACAAACCCTTTACAAAAAGAGTGTCAAGCATCAAATCCAATCCAATTTTAGCTGATTACTGGAATGATCTGTAAAAATTATATAATATTTAGTTAATATATTTTGTTTTGCCAGTTAGATTAAAAACAGTATAGTTTATTAGAGTGGACAAACTAAAACTCATTTTTTTAAGACAATAGGAAGCAAAATCTAAAGCACAAGACAAGTGATGAACACAGCGCATACGATTCCTGGCCCAGTTGGAAACTGTAAATGTTTACATGGTTTTGAACTTGGCATATGCCAGCTAATGACAATTAGCTCTTAAACAAAAGAAAAGTCTGTCCTTCCTGCTAGCTCACAGAGGGGTGTTAATGCAGCACGCTGATAAAGACCTTGTGGCAGTCATAGCTTGGGATAGTTTAACTCCCATTATTAGAACAAAAGAAAGGAGTTCCAGGCCACTTCGTTGCACGGAGCCTGGCGAGTCCCCTTTTTCTCCCAGCTTCTTTACAATTCCTCCACCAAGGTTTGTATTCAGCCATTGTTTGTGTTGCAGCTCCTGCAGTAGTCATTGACATAATGGATGATAAAGGAGAGGGAATGGAATCTGTGAATGTGCATATCCATTTGGAATTCTGTTCAAAGGCTTGTAACACATTTTGTAAGTAGGGGCCAAGTTTAAATGACCAAATCTACTTACTTTTGTGGGAGAGGGCCATAAAGAAATGATAATGAGCTTAACATCAGCATGCACTCTGCATCTCCATGAACAGATGTTGTAAAACAACAGTCTTAGTTATAGTATAATGACTACTTTTTTTTTAAACATACCATAGAGCATTTTAGTTCATATCAACTTATCTTAAATACTCAAAGAACCTAAGAACGGAACCATAAAATCAACTGTATAAATGAATTAGGAAATGTATACTATTAAATGTTTAGTCAGTTGACACATATTTAAAACTTTTTTTTAATTTAAATTAAAACAAATACACGGATCCACCATTTTTTTAATGATCAACCTAATTAGGCATTTGTAGCACACCACATGCTTATGATGTACAGAAAATACAATGATTTTTATCTGTATGGAGTCCCATTGGCATTCAAAAATGACTAGTTGTAAAATTAAAATAAGTTTCAAGTATTTTGGTTTCTGAAATATTGCTTAACAATAAATGGTAGGTTTTCAAAAACTTCTGTTCACTTTTGTTTTTATTCATCTTAACTTAAACTAGGATATACAAAAATTAATTTCACTGTGCAGTAATGTATATGTGACAAAAAAGGCTTTGATTCTATTAAGCCTGCTATTTTATTAAGTAAAGAAGACACATACCACAATCAGTCATATAGATTGTCTTAAGCACTGCTTAACATGCTAGCAGTACAGCATTTAAAGTTTAGCATCCTACCACAAAATAGTGTTTATTTATATTTACTTACTGAGTCCAGCTTATGACATAACATCCTTTCCCCACAAGTCACCTTTGAATTATATTAAAGTGGTGATGGTGGCTCAGCGGTATAAGGCTCTGGGTCAGTGATCAGAGGGTCAGGGGTTCAAGCCCTGCACCAGGCAAGCCACCATCATTGGGTCCTTGAGCAAGGCACAATTGGTTCTGGCTGACCCTGTGCTCTGACCCCAGCATTCAAATTTGTATGCTGGGATATGCAGAATCAAAGAATTCCACTATGATGTGCATGTGACCAATAAACTGAACTCTAACTTTATTATCCTAGCAAGTGGGGATGGAGCAGGGGTCATGAGGCAACACAGGACAGCTGAGCAATGCTTTCTGCATCTGCTGAGTGTGACCTATCATCATAAAAGGAATGAGCATGTTCATTTTCTAAAATCAAACTGCCTGTGGAATTGAAAGCAGATTCTGTGTCATAAAGGAATAACACAATATTATAGTTTTGACTTTGATATCAGCACTTTCATTCTGGTACTGTGCATAATAATGTATAACCTATCATAGGAAAGTGGTAGCTCAGTGGTTAAGGTGTGCCTGCTGACCTGAAGGCTGGGGTTCGAGTCCCAGCACCGTTATGTTACCACTGCTGGGCCTCCGAGCAAGGACCTTAACCCTGCTTAAAACTGCTCAGTTGGATAAATGTAAGTCGCCCGGGATAAGGGCATCTGTCAAATGCTGTAAATGTAAATAGAAAGTAGGCAAGACAATTTACTGGCCCCTATTTTATAAATAGCTTTTTGATACAATTTTTAGCTTATACAAACTTTACCCCATATATTGACATAACATTAATATAGTGTTATTGTTAACGTGATCACAATAAAACTGATATGCTTTAAAGACTTAATTGTTTTAGGTAAATATATTGCTGTTCCCATAATATAATCATTCCTCCCAGTAGTTAAAGCAGGTGCATGATTATGAAGATCAGTTGTCAGAGCCTTGATGTGCATAATGCACATACTGAGTTGAGGGCTACTTGTGTGTCCAGAAACCTCAGATCTCTACTTCACATTTTGTAGTGCAAGTTCAAGAGCAGACCTCAACAACAGCTGGGACTTAAGCAATGGCTATCTCCCTGGGTCACTTTAGGGCATACATGTGGACGGGGGTCTGGAGACGGCCCTCTGAAAAGAAAAGCAAATGAACGAAACAGCCATAGCATAAAGGTTGACACTTAGCGAGGACTGGGGTTAGCGAGTGGCATGGGAAAGTCACCTCCAAGTCAGATTGAAAGGAAAACGGGGTCTTGGGTGGGGGTATGGAAGGGTGGGGGTCTGCATAAGTAGGGGGCAGATGGCCCAATCTGAGAAGAGCGCTGATGGCTCCTGTTGGTTGATTGCAGTTTTTTAGGGAGTTGTGACACTGCTATTGTCGTAGTGGTGGGCTTACTCAAAAGTGTCCGCTTTAACTTGACCTCGTAACCCTCACTACTCTTTGGGCCTGTTTTCGTCTTTGTCCAGACATTTTGGTTCAGCCTCATTGTTATAGCCAGGCTTAGTTCGCTGATACAGAGATGAAGAGGATGTTAAGAATATAACACCTAAATGTACAGTGTAGATAAAGTGCGTTTTTTCAGTTATAACCCTGTTCCTTGAAAAACAAGCAATTGAGATTCATTAGGAATAAATAATATTTCAGTCAATTGTTAGCTTGCATTAATGAAGCTTGTCCTGTCCAGTATTGAGCAGGGATTAAGCTCAGGTGACGCTACTGTCTTCATGTTTGGTAGTTTATTTTATTTTCATGGTTGGGTATGCCTGCCTTTTTCACATTGTAATTAGGAACCTCAGTCATAAATTACTAACACTGACAATTACCAGTAATCCAATATTAAAGCATAGGCAATCCTGATATTTATATGACATTAGAGTTACATTTTCTACTGCATATAATACCAATACTACATTTTTGTACAGTTGACAGGTCTAACCAGATCCATCTTTTTCTCATGGTCAGGTGTATGTCGTGGTCTAGAGCTGGCCTTTCTGCTCCAGCCCAGTGATGTGATTGCTGTAAGGGAGAGACCGCTCATGCTTGACTGCCGGGTGGAGGGTGAGGACCCCATCACTGTGACCTGGCTTAAGAATGGTAAACGGGTGCCTACAGGAGCTGGTACACGGGCCACAGTTCTGTCCAATGGCACACTGCTGATTCAGAGTTTCCAGAAGAAACGAGATGGAGATTCGACTGATGCTGGAGAATATCACTGTGCTGCCCAGAACCGTTTCGGCATGCTGGTCAGTCGTAAGGCCCGTGTTCAGCTGGCATGTGAGTGAGATTAGATAGTATTCCATTATTATACATAATAATGTATGTAATGTCTTTTTTAAATTACGATACTCACCTGTCTATCTGTCCAATACAGCTCTTCCTAAGTTTCACACTCATCCAGAATCCATGACTGTGGATGATGGAGGAGTGGCACGTTTTCAGTGCCAGGTGAACAGTATTCCGGAGGCCAGTATCACCTGGGAAAAGGATCACATGGCCATCAGCACATCAAATGAAAGGTAATATGAAATAAATTTTATCAAAATAAATATGAATAATAAATTAAATAAAATATAATTAATTAAATAAAATTGATTAAAATACATTTTTGGTTTAAATTTTGATTCCTTGACTCAACATGTTTGTGGCCTTTTCACCTCATCACCCCCGTCTTTCTTGCTAATTCAGGTACATACTTCTCCCCATGGGCATTCTGCAGATTACTGGGGTAAAGCAATCAGATGCTGGAATCTTTCGCTGTGTTGCTACCAACATTGCTAACATCCGCTACAGCCATGAAGCCCTCCTCAACGTTACTGGTCAGTGAGCATTTACTTTTTAAAAAACACGTAGAAACATCATGTTGGTAAAATACAGTATCAAATATGCAGCCTATGACAGTTCATGACATTTCAGTCATTTGGCTGGCTCTATACCTGTATAGCCTACAGAACTAGACTGAGAGACCATTTAAAGGCCTTTGCAGGTGTTTTGAGTTAATTAGCTGATTAGAG
>JAOUQX010000023.1:6486257-6501257 GCA_028566295.1 Liobagrus marginatus
TCACTTTTTGAATGGAATTAGTGAAATAAAACCACTTTTTGATGATATTCTAATTATATGACCAGCACCTGTATATGCTTCATAAGATAATAATCATACAACTCTATATTGACATATTAAAGGATTACTGACATTACAACAATCATTATTTTATCTTTTTGGCCATAAATAAATCATACTGCAGATAAAGCATTGTTTGAAATTCCATGATTTTATATTGTCATATTTATGTGGTAAAGGGGAAGTGGTAGCTTGGTGGTTAATGTGCTGGACTGCTGATCGGAAGATCAAGGTTCGATTTCCAGCACTGCCAAGCTGCCACTGCTGGGCCCCTTTGCAAGGCCCTTAAACCTCAACTGCTCAGTTGGATAAATGTAAGTCGCTCTCAATATGGGCGTCGGCCAAATGCTGTAAATGTCGCAGTTGATTTCATTTAATTTTAATGCGCTATTCTTTACCCATTTTTCCCCCTGTATTATCTTGCTATCAGGTGGTGCTCCACGCCTCTACAAGGAACCAGTGATCCTCTCCGGCCCTCAGAATCTCACTATCACCGTCCATCAGACAGCTATTTTGGAGTGTATTGCCACTGGAAACCCCAGACCTATTGTGTCTTGGAGCAGACTGGGTTAGAACCATTTTCATTTGAGCAAGCATGTGAAGCACTTGAACAGTATTGTAATACTATCATTCTACAGCTGTGTGTCACTTTAAACACTGCTATATTTTTATCCTTATATACAGGTGTGTATTATACTTCATCTAATATAATGCTTTTTGATGTTTCTGTGTGTGGGTCTTCAGATGGCAGATCCATAGGTGTGGAAGGAATCCAGGTCCTGGGCACAGGGAACCTGATGATCTCTGACGTGTCCCTGCAGCACTCTGGAGTGTATGTGTGTGCTGCCAACCGTCCTGGCACCCGGTTGAGACGTACAGCTCTTGGAAGGCTTGTAGTTCAAGGTAGGATGGTAACAACTACAACAGCTATGTAGTACAACATAATCCAGAACTCAGGTTATCTTCTTTGTAAATATTTATGTGTTCTCACCATTCTGTTATTGTAACGTCTCGCTTAATCCGAAAGGCAAGCTTCGGGTAGCGAGACGCAAACCGGGAAGCACAAAAGATCCAAGCGCAGGTTTGGAAAACATAACTCTTTTATTAACGGTGTGCAACCCAGCAAAACTCTCAAACATCACCATGAAACATTTAATGAACCGCGCCAGTCTTACGCCCGCGCCCTCTATTTAAACTAATAATCATTAGTGACAAAACGGAATCAGGTGAGCGTAATTATGGTGCGCGTGAACGTGAGTGTGTGTGTGTGTGCGAACAGTCTGTGACATGAGGCACGCGCACAGTCTTTTAGCGCCCTCTGGCGGTCGTCCAGGCCACAGTCCCTTGATGCTACAGTTATCCATGATGCTTCCTGGTTAGATTTTTTTTAAGCGGTGAAACATAACTGTATTTATATGCGTGCCTTTGTCTTTATATTATTATGGACACATAATCTATCTTTTTTTTTTAGAAGATTACAAGACTTCTTTATTCATATCAAATTTAACAAAAGACTTGTTCTACTGAAAAGAGTTAAGAGTTAATTTTACTAAATTTGTTCAATTTTATCTTTGTTCAACTTTTTGTTTAAATTATAATAAAAAAATCCCAACCTTAAAAATAGTAAAATGTGTAGTCTCAAAAATTGATTATTGATATACTGTATTTTAATTGTAATATTGGTTATTGATTTATCGTAATTATATTATTGGAAATAGGAGAAACATTTGACTAGATTCAGGATAATTTCACTTGCTAAGATGTCGAGTAATAAAATGGTGATTTGTCTTAAAACCCTTTTTATTGATGTTCTGAAAGCATGTTTAGCAAAAAAGAGGTTATAAGTTAATATTTAGTCTCTTTCATTAATCATTACTCCTTATCAGAAAGACACCATGAGACCAGTAATATAAATATAACAATTTCGGGCAACTAAGAACTAAAGCAACTGTCCAATTGAACTTTAGGATGTAGGGTGCAGAGTGGGTAATGAAGCCTGTTATAAGTAGCCCAAGGCTGACATGGCTCATCCATCACCCTGCCAATGTCTCTTGTCTTAGCCTGCTCATATTTCTCTATGACATTAATTCACTAATTGGTTGCCCTCAGGGTAACTGGACACACAACATGGTCATAAGCATAGAATAAATTGCAGACGGTATTCAGTCGTGTTAAAAAGAAAAGTGAGGTGTAATTGTAAACCAGCACTTTTTCTTCCTGAAATTTAAACCTTATTGCATTATAATTACCGAAGTGAATCCTTTCCCTGGCTGAAAGTGCACACAGAACACAGTATGGAATAGATATTATAATGTGCAGGGGGACTAAAACATTGTAAAACATCTGCTCCTAGTAAACACCAGAATGGTATTATAAATCTAAATCTTTCTGCACAACAGTGATATGTGGCTTTGTTTCTGAACACTACTTCAACGTGTTTAATTAAGATAGTAATCTATCAGATTATGTCTAATATAATTAGTCTTAATGCTGATTTACTTGTGCTAAATCCTTGAACCCAGCTGTCCCAAGCTATAGCCCCAGTGTCTATCCTTAACCTGTTCAATCAATAGTTCCAACAATCTGACCTGTGCAAAGGGTTTGGCAATGTAGCCATGGGGCTTAATCAGTTAATATATTCATTAATTTATTGATTTACTATTTGATAAGAGTTGAACAAAGACTCTTAGGGGTTTTGACCAAAATAAGAAATATACAGCAAATAATTAGTAGGTCTAGATATATCCAAACATGAAGTATCTCATTCATACTAATAATAATCAGCATTAAAAAGTATTCATAATTTCTCTTACCAACTCTATTGAATACATTATAATCAAACTAATAATCTTAAATGCACACTCACAACAGACTTATTCCTTTTAATATATTGTCTGAAATACATTTCATCTTTAAATACCCTGTTCAGGTTGACATTTTATGCATGAATGATTAAGAACATCAACTCTTTTTCAAGGCTTCCTCTCTCACTTTCTCACACCTTGGTGTGTACTTGACCCATTTTTGTCTGAACAGACATCCTGGTCTAAACAGATGCCTAGATGGAAATGTATAATGAAGAATAGACGAATGGGTCAGTCATGGCAGAAATGTGTGTTTGTGTGCTTAGTGTGAAGAGCAAGCACCTCTCACCTTTGGCCTGTTAGTTTTCACCTTTGACACTGACCGAATGGCAGTTATAGACAAGATGGGGTGGGGTGGAGCCTGACCTGACAGACAGCCGATGAGAGGTGGAGTCTAGCAGAATGTATGACTCCCAAATGAGAAATGGTGACAGTCATCCCATGCACCTGCCCCCCACTTTTACTACCACAGCAGTGGGGTTGGTCTTTTTCGATACAGCTGGGAGTCAACAGAGAGAGACGAAGTTCAAGGTGCCGGGGGACATATGGCTTTGTGTGACGAACCTTTTGATATTCAGAGCCTTTATATTTGTGCTGAAACTTTTCATACGAAAAATTATATATTAAGTCATTAACTGGCTTTATAATGCAGATTCCACAGCTGCTAGGTTTTCTCTGAAAATGTGGGAAATTATAATTCCTCAATGCGTGTCTGAAATAAGCCTTTAAGTTTTGCTTATCCCATGCAAAGGAGCTGCGAATCTAATACCAAATTTTCTTTTAGTTTACATTTTTGAATACAATATCAAGAAATTATTCAAAAATTAGTATTAAAAGCGTTCTTGTTTGCATGGGTTATTTAAAATTATACTAATACTAATTTATGACACTTAAGTCTGAAGGCTAAAAACAATTATGTGGGTTTAATAATCTGATCAAACTAAAGGCCATTACTGAGTCCTTGCACACAAGAAAGCGGATCAATACTCTTCTAAAGATTGGTTGATGTGATAGGATAGTAAAACTGTCAGTTAAGACTCAAGCTGTAAAGATTGAACTGATCAAGTTTAAAAGCGGGTGTAACTCCCCCCCAAAGAGGGTTCTGCACATTGACTGTGTTTTCTCCATTTTAATTGCCATTATGTACTGTATTTGTTTTCTATTATTGAGTATGATAATTGGAATCCAGGCTTAGAATGAAAAAAGTAGATAGTCATAAAATTAGGAATGTCTAACTATTCGAGACAAGAATCATTTCATAATGTTGCACACTTTATTCTTTGTTGTTCTTGATAGTGCAGGGTTTAGTATTAATATGAGTATGGTGGTCACCGTGTTTCATGGTCCTATCTGACTTGAGGCAAGCTCAATTTTAATGATAATATTATATAAAATAGAATTAATGGTGGGAATTTAGTAATGTTTTGCCTGTAATTAAATAAAATCAAACTAATCAAACCAACCAACTCAGAGAGACAATTATACTTTTCCCCCCATAAGCTGTTTGTGCATCCAGCTGATCTATATTTTTTCTTTAGTCTTAAGCGTCACTAAAAACTGATTAATCGTGGCTTCTTTTTGACCCTTGACCTTTCACACTTCTATGGACACCCACAGACCCTCTTCCCAGGGTTGGGGAGTCATGGACCTTCTGTGGGGTGTCTGAGGTCTGGTGGGGGTTTAGCCTGAGCTGGTGTCAATAGGTTAATAAGATGCAAGTTTCAGTGGTCTGGAGAGATTTATATATGCATGGCTATTGTTAATGCGACAAAGGAGTGTCATGCGGAACAGCCAGCCCACATCTGCCCCGCCGTGCCACTGGACTATCCTCAAACGTCACTCCGGGAGACTGAGCAGGTTTACAAGATCTAAGTTCAAGATCCAATATTTAGAATAGCTTCAAAGGCTGGTTTAGATTCAATTGATGAAACTGTATTCATAAGTAATTCCCTATTGTGAAAATGTGATTTCTGGCTGTCTCAACACAAAACCTAATTTTAAACTCGACTGATTCTGCAAATGCAATATCACTGACAAATTGTTGTCAAAGCCACTGTGGTGAAAGTGAATACTTTTTATAATAATATTTCACCTACCGTACTCAAATATAGGGCCTGTTAAAAAAAAATGTTTTTTTTCTTAGTTGCCTATATGTATTCTCAGTGCTGTACAATGTAATGGCATAGTATCATGTAACTTTGCTAATTTACATGTAGATTAGCATGCAAGTAATTTATTAAATGTACACACTATGCATTGCAAGAAATGTTAACAAGGCAGCCGTAGCCTTTTTAATCACATTATTATTTTCTCTGTGCATGCCTTTTGTATGCACTGCCTTTCCTCTAATCCAGTGGTTTTCAGCCTGTGGCCCCCCAGTGGGCCGAGACGGTGTTGCAGGGGGGAGGCCAATGACAATCCAAGAAATAATAATATTGTTGATATATGTAAAAATGTATTAAACATGTGTTTGTGTGTGTGGGCCGTGATTTGAAAAAGTTTGGAAACCACTGCTATAATCCTTGCTTTCATTTTGTTTTTCTTTGTGTCCTCTGTTTTAACTCTGCAGCTCCTCCTGAATTCATCCAGTGGCCGCAGTCTGTGTCTAAACCAGTAGGAGGCAGTGCAGTATTCACATGTGTAGCTCAGGGAGTTCCTGAACCTCATCTTATCTGGCTAAAGAACGGCAAGATCCTCACGCCTGGAGACAACGTCAAGCTCACCAACAACAGGTTCGTAATGGCTTGACTTTAGATAATTAGTCTAATATGCACAAAATTAGGCTAATATGTGGGACTGGATAAAGCTACAATTATTTGATTGAAATTTCACTATGTCCAGTTCTGAGGTTATGGTAATTCCTATGTGTGACCTACTACTACTACTACTACTAATAATAATAATAATAATTATTATTATTACTATTATTATTATAAGAATCAACAATATATTAATAAGTTTTCTAAGGTGACATCATAATATTCGTATTAAACATGCCAGTTGACAGTAATAAATCATGTACCATCATTGTACCAAATATTTCCCACAAGTTCAGAATGTATGAAAATGTAAAACATATTAAACTTGGTGTTTAAAATATTTATACACATGTACTCTTTCCACCCTACTTATCTCCTGTACAAACATATCATCTAGTACCCTGGCAGTGACCCGTATCACATCTGAAGACGAGGCCATATACCAGTGCATAGCTGAAAACAGTGCTGGCACCAACCAGGCAAGTGCTCGTCTGGCTGTGTCTCTGGCCACAGAGCTGCCTGACTCTCCTCAAGGCCTGAAGGCTACACCACTGTCTAAATACACACTGCAGCTGTCCTGGACTCAGCCACCGATGGAGGTGACCGACAGCATCATTGGATATGTGTTACACATCCGCAAAATTGGTGGTAAGTAAAACTGTTCAGTGGGTTTACTGTCCCTGTTTTATCATTTAAATTATAAATGTTATACAAATTATTTAAAAAATTGTGTACATTCTATCAAACTCTAACTACCCATGTATATATTTGATGAATTGTTCATTTCAGAGCCAGAGAATAAAGAGCTTCAAGAGGCTGTGAGTAAGACAACCTATCAGCATGATCTCACCAACCTAGAGCCTGCCACCACCTATTCCATCTACCTGAAGGCCTACTCTCCTGTGGGTGCGAGCCAGGAGTCCAGCACTGTAGTTTCTACAACACTAGGGGGCGGTGTGTAACTGTTTGCTGTGCATGCCAGAAGACATAAAACCTAATTGCAGAGATTTCTGTTTACATTTTACTCTGAATAGGTTATAGCTTTGCTTTATTTCTCCGTAAACATATGTACTCGTGTTCGAAATTTTTGATTAATTTGTGGAGGCATAAGTCTTCTAAAATATGTGCAGATGTTTGAGCATCTGTTTTGCTGCTGCGGTACTTTTCTTTAGCCCTTTTGCATCTATGACTCACTTTCTGCTGATATAAGCAGTGCCACAGTGCCCGTTTAAATTGTATCCTTTCACATAGGATTCTGTCTTTGTATGGCCCAGAGATTACAAACTGCTTTCATGGACAGCCATGTTAATTTTTGGTTATTTGTTTTGGTGTAATACGGCAAATTAATTTGGTAATTTATTGAATTAGGCATTACTGAACGTTGAATTGAACGGCTAATTGTTAATTAAATAATATAGTGTACATCTGCTATAATATCACTTTCTGTTTATAGCTCCTACTCCACCTGCATTCTTCACTAAAGTGTTGAATGTCACATCAGTGCAAATCCTTTGGGAGTTGCCCAGCAAACCCGGTAAAGTTGAGGGTTTCAGACTGTCGTATCGTCGAGTTCCTCATGGAGATTTTCAGGGCCCAGTTCAGATGTCATACCACACCAATATCTACACCATCACACAACTTGGTAAGTATGAGAATGTGTGAGATCACATAATGTACTTAAAATGATTGTTTATATGCACATGTGCCTTTGGTGTATTTACAAGATGTTATAATAGAATATCATACATCTGTATTTATTTTATCGTAAATAAAAAACACATATTGTGGATTATTTTTTTTTCCTAATCCAGCAATGTGTTTCTACGAATTTCAGTTATTGATATTAAATGATATTTAAAAATGTGCATAGCAACATTTATTGATGGTTATAAAAGATCTAGTTAAGGTTGTGAATAAAGATGGTTTAAAGATGGTTTATTGCGATGTCAAATCAAATGGTTTAATGTAGCTAACCTTTAATAAGTATGTATATGAATGTCAGGATTGTTTTGGAGACCTTTGTGATGAATGTTTTTCTAATGGTGCCTTAGATGCTGGCGCTGTGTATGAAGTCAAACTGGTGGCCTACAATGGCAACGGAGAGAGTGATTGCTCCAAGCGACTGGTGTCACTGGCAGAGGATGGAACCACTGCTAAAGCCAGTGCTGGTAAGGGTTTAATGCATGTTTTGGATGTTTTGAATGTATCTACTCAATTAAACTTTATATAAAGTACGTGTTTGGGAATATAGTGGACTATAGCTAATTAATTTGCGGTTTTAATTTGTGCAGAAGGGGAGAGCAAATGCAACTGTATGGAAACTGAGGGCTCACTAGCAGGGATGGTGGTTGGAATCCACATTGGCATGGCCTGCATCATTTTCTGTGTGCTCTTCCTCATGTTCGGATACTGCCGCAAGTAAGATTTCTTCAGTAAACCTATCATTTGGATATTCTGTTCGTGAAAGTGAAACATGAAATTTTTGATGTCTTTAGTTTCCTCTGCAGAAAGGGGACCCAGGACAGATGGTCTGTGCCCAAAGGTGAGGCTGGAGGACACCATGTTCAAAACAATGGCATTTCTAAATATGTAGCACCACATCCTCAAGCCATTGAACTTGTGCCTCAGGTAAGTCATATTACATAAAAGGATGAGTCGGACGTTTCTTTCTATGTCCAGTATGTAGTCAACATTTCAAAGATATGTCTAGCAAGAATCAATATCCAGACCATTAACTGTAAATTTATTGGGAGCTACTGGTTAGAGATTTAAGATTTTTGGCAGATCAGATGTATTTTGTGACTTTGCTTACTAAAGCATCTTAGTGTTTTTACTACGCATTTAGAATCTGTCATGGACAATAAACTCATGTGCTGTGACATGATAATATATTACATCTTAAGAGAATTAAAGAAAAATAAAATCACAAATATCATGATTAAGATCATCCTATTCCACAGCCCACTGACTTTGTTTCTGCTCTCTGTCCTAGGGTCAAAGCCATGCTTTACCTACACATTGTCAAGTTCTCATAGAGCAACATTCATCTGGTTTGCCTGGCACAGAGGTGGGCACTGGCTAGCACAAACTCTAAACCCATTTCACCAGCACTCACCCTCCCTGTGGTTTCTCTATTCGGCCTGACCAAACAAAGTCCCCCTATTGAACCTCCTCAACTTACATGTTTGTTTGTTTAAAAGAAACTCAGCTGCTATAATGAACAAGGGCTTAACTGGTCCTACTATGAATCAGAATAATAGTAGTACTGAACAATTAGTGTAGACTCATACAGGATTCAGCTAACTCACCCTTTTACTAAAGCTTTAATGACTGGGAACCTACTCCTGTGAGCTTACTTGTAAACAGGAACACCGAGTGATAGCTTTTTCCGGTACTATACGCCATATTACAAATGATTAAGAAGCTTCATGTCAGACCTTTGAAACAAAATAGGTGTGACACTGGAGCAGAACCAACCCAAACTATGTTTTAATATCGAAGGATTTAATGCTTAAACCAAAATTTATTCTAGCAACCAGGTAATCTAGGTAATAAGACATACTAATCTTGCACTATACAAACTGAGGCCTCATTGATATTTACTGTGCTTGTGGCATATAGAGGCTCTAGATGTGACGGATAGTCTCGTCACATTGTGATAAGATATTTTTTGTTCACTTTTGACTTTAATTTAGTAATACTAAATGTATTATATTGCTTTGTTAAACACCACACACGCCTTGAGGCAGACCGACTTGGGGGAACCATAACGGAGGTCCCTTTCCTGTACCTTTCCCCTTTCCTATTTCCACTTCTAACTCAACCAAAAATCTGAATACCTCCAAAGAATGCTACCTCAGAATGTTTGAGCCATTGCTGCTCTTGTTAGTCTGCTTTTGTTTAAGCAAGCCTACCTCAGCCAAAAAAAAGATTGTGGGTTTATCAAATTTCATAGAGTAAGAATGCTGTGCTAGGATCACATGATAGATGATTATGGGATATTGGGGAATTCCTTTTCAGTCTGCACTCTCACAGTCAGATGTTTGATCTATCTATGAGGCCTGTTTCATTCTCTGCATGCCAATGCCAGTTCCCATGCCAGTGCCTGCTCAAGTGCCCTCCAGTGCCCACCTGGTTACTGCCATGAAGAGTGTGACCCTGGTTTGATTCAATGCTGCTGCTGCCTTTAACTCAAATTAGCCTTATTGGACCAAAGCGACTGATTGTCTCACTGCACTTCAAATGAGCACAAAGTACATCAGTGGTGGAACAGAACAACAAACGCATTCATTCGTTTTCTTTTGCCTTGACTGTGACCAGTTAGGTTAAAGTCACATTACACTAAGAGTGACTTGTATCCTGCCAAAATGTGAAACTTGATAAAGGACTCTGATCTGTTTGTACCAACCGCCAAAGAAAAAGACAAAGCAAGATAAAGTATACACTTACAGGAGTCTCATTCCTGACTGCTTCAACTCAACAGACAAGATTTCATCTTAAGAGTGTTTCATGAGAGAAGTAGGGAGCGAATTCGTTACCCTTTGCGTAGTGGGAAATTAAGTTTTTGCCCTTTAGGCTTATGTGAAGTACCCATTCTTAATGCTACAAAACCAAAAGCTCATCTCATTTCAACACTGTCCTTCTGAAACATGCTGCCTGGAGACTACAGGATGTGCACCAAAGCTGACCTGACACTTTGCAGATTTTTATCAAAACTCGGCCAGAAGGTCAGCTTTTTAGATGCCAAATCGGTATCCATGGAAACCTGGAGTTGGTGAGGTAACGACATACGTGGTTTTGAGCTCACCGAGAGGATGTAGGACCTTGACATGCACTCCTCTCAAGACAAACGGGCACGGCGTCAGATTAAAAAAAAACAAGCTTTCGATATAAAAAAACACGATGATACCCAAATATCATGATATGATACCCAAAGATGTAAAAATGTTTTTTTTTTCTGTATTGTTTTGCTCATCTAACCTTGTTTAAGAGCTAGCCATACACCACTGTGTTTAAGTTCCTGTTATGAAAGGAAGTTATTATGAAAGTGCTTTAATTGAAGCAAACCAAAAGCTTCATGCCATTTGTATTTATGCCTTGAGGTGAGGATGTGTAATTAAGCCTTCATTGACAGTGAGTTGTCAGTGACATCCTCATTTTTAGACTTCCTTGAGTGACTCGGAACCGTCACCGTTTTAAATATACGTTTTAAATAATAAGCAAAATGAAAATGGGATATATTTTCAAGGAGATTTTTCTATGTTGATTTTGAAGAATAGTTTTTTCTACCGTTTATGATGAAACTGCCAAATTAGTAGACTAATAATAATGTAACCAAATAACTTGTACGTATTTTAGCATTCATAGACTTTATCTTTTATAAAACTCCCTTAACCAAAGCACAGAAACATACGTTTATGTATATTATGCATGTGTGCAGTATGTATGTATGTATGAGTGTGTCCTCTGTGATTGGGTAACAGTGTGCTAATCCTTGGGCTAGTAACATTTAATGAGATTTCCTCACAAAACAGGTTTAAGGAAATGTTTTGTACATTTAATTTTATATATAAATGGAACCAAAGAACTTGTTTTACTTGTTGGGGTCAGATACAATTTTCATCTGGCTAACTCTGACTTTCCTAAAGAAGTCCTACTGTGCCCAAGGTTTAGCAAAACAACTGTTACAAGCTTTATCCACAAATACAGTAGCTTAATCCATGGTCACTTTTTCCCTGTTCATATTTCTGAGACGCAAAATATGATACCAAAATAAGTCTAATGAGGGAGATTGTTTGAATTTTGTATGTAGAGCAGAGAAGATTTCTCCGGTGGTAACTTGAGATGAGAACTTTTTGAATTGCAGTGTTTGTTGGTTCTTTTTGTAGAACTTTATTTTGTTTTAAACAGTTTCCCCCCAAAAGCTGCATGTCCTGTAGCTCAAGAACAAATGAGTCAGGAACATTTTTTTTTATTATCTTCTAAGTGTTAATATTATTGTTGTTGTTATTGTTATTATTGATATTTTTTATTTCTCTTTCAATTTCCATTTCATGTTTTTATTGCTATGGAAGGAGGATGTGAATATGTTTGTTAGAAACAAGAGAAACAGTGGGTCAAAGAGAAAGGACACCAAATTACATAAAGATAAATTATTTCAAAGCACCGAACTATTTTTAACTCATAATTTATTGTTTATATTCTGTCTGGAATATGGAGCCTATTCCTGTCATAATGTCTGTTTATCAAACATAAATGCAAAAATTATTAATTGCCAAAATTACTCGGTTCATTTTGTTCAGAATTCAATCCATTAATATTTTAATTTTGACCCACTGTTTATGAAAATAAGAAAAACATTGTAGAATGTTAGGAGGCTAGAACCAAATAAGCAATAATTTGTAGTTTAACGATTGCTTTCTTTTTCTTTGTCCTTCAAATATAAACCAAAAGCTTTAAACATAGGGACTAAGATGTCTTCAACCAAAAAGAAAAAGAGTGAGACTAGTGCTGTGGGAGGAGACTATATTAAGTTACATAATAAGGAATCCAGCAGATTTTAGTTTTAATGTCTGTTTAAATGTTTTTTTGCAGCCTATTTCAAATGGTGTTATTAGATGGCACAAGATTTGACCATTTCTCAAATCTTTTTTATATTACCCAGAATACCACCTTTTGATTCGGCTCATTATAACATAAGATGTGTGAATAATATTGGAATTGGAATTTCTGTTTGTGCCAAATTCAGAGGCTGTCTTCTATCTAGTGGCATGGTTTTAATTCCATCAGAGTGACACATTTGACCCAGTTCAGCTCTGTAAAAAACAGTCCTCAGAATTGTCCTCTGTCACTGGATTATTTGCATTGTGTGTATGTCTCATCTTCAGATGGAGAAAATGTTATGTCTAGATTCATTTTTGTTTTGCTTGGTTTTCTTGATTATTGTGATTATGGTTGCTGGTACTGTCTCTGCTTTCTGGTTTTGCTTATGTGCTCTAATTACGTAGTGCATAATACCAAATAAAAAACAAATATTGTAATAAAAAAAAAAGATTATGTCTAAATAATTTGCTCTTTTTTTTACATACACACAGTAAAACATAAAATTATTCTGAAATTATTTCTCTTCTGTACTGAACAGAACACTAAATAATCGTAACCTTTTTAGCCGTAGTCACATTAGGATAAGGATTTGTATTCGTTAACCTGTTTTTCAGTTTTCTTTGACGTGATGTTGAAGTGAATCATGCTGGGCAGTAAATTACACCGTTTCACTGTGTGATAGAATCGCAAGTGTTTTACTCTGACATGATGAACATAGAAAGTGACTTCTCTCTGTAATAAAACAGATCCAGCTCATGATTTTAAAATCAGGAATAAATCTGTGTGCCACATGATCTGATCCTACAATGCTCAGAGATAGTAATTCTCAGGAATACAGAGTTTGTAGCGTAATGTCGATTTCCCCAAGGCGGAATTATTTTTAGAACCTTGTGGGTGGTTATCGCAGAGTTAATGATTATATGCCACTGAATGTTTTAAACTTGTGAGGTGAAGATCTATCCATGCAGGTGGTGGCTAATTAATCCAGCTTTAGTTCAGATGTGCTGCAGAACTGACTGCTTACACATTCGCATTCCAGCTTACTTGTCTATAACAGTTTCTAGATAATTTAGAGTATTTTCCAGCATTAAATCTACAAGCAATTCAAGTATGGCTTTCGAAATCTTTATTCCTATCACATGCCGTGTTATTCAGCTCACTCTGTGCAGGAAGCATTGTGATGGGAAACTTCAATACAACAACATATAAAGGCATTCTATACAATTTAGTGTTTCTAACGTTGTCTACGTAGGTGTCCACAAATTTATGGCCATACTGTGTACATGTTGCTGGAGAGGAGAAGAGATTCAAATAACATATAAAATCAAAGGGGAATAATGTATTGATTTTTGATATATGTTTCTAGTTATCAAAAATATTTTTTCCCTCTGCTCATTCAGGTTTGTTAATAAGAACAGCATTAAATTTGAATTTAATAAAAATAAAACTATGACATGGATTTGATCATATGGGAGAAGAAACAAGAATAGCTCTGCCTGGAGTTCTGAGACAGCAATGCTGCACGCACAAAATGTCAATTAATGGATATGAATAATGTATCTTATATTATACATTGATTGTATATTAATAATGTATATTAATTAATGTATTTTATATTATGGTCAAATGTCAATTAATGTAATATTATTATTTAATCACATAAATTTTACACCGCCTACTTTCATTATTTTCTGTCGTTCTTGTCTGCCGAATGTTCTTAATATTATGATCCTGCTACTGCTGACTTTAATTACAACCATCATTTAATTCATTTCATCAAACAAGTATCTTTCTCGTATTATGCTGCCACACCATCATACTAACTTATTTCTCTATGTTGTCCCTCTCCTGTTTTTTTTGTTCCTGGTTTGGGCTTTGCTCTTTTATCATTGCTCGTTCGTGTATTTTATAGATATTTCTTACCATATGAATATCTTTCTCATTTTGGCTGAAATATATCAGCGATTCAATTTTGGCTGCTTGATGCCATGCAAAGGAAAGCCAGCAAACCCTTTTTGGAATTTTTAATCAGTGTGAAGAATGTCATTTGGTTATTGCTGCACACAGGCACACACACAACCACATCCTTATGCTGTTGCTATGGAAACTTTGCCCTCTGTGCTCTTCTTCTTCTTCCCTTGTCACCCAGATGTCTCAACTCTGCTCTGTATTGTGAAGATTTGAATCTAATCAAAAGGATTTTTGAGGCAATGCAAGCCTAAAAATGTACGTTGGAGATGTATGGCGTAATCTATTTCCAGTCTGGATTTACACAAAAAGAATGAAAACTATTTCTAAATCTAGAGATGCTCTGAGAGTTCACAGACCCAAAAAAAAAAAGATTTTTAGATAAACAATACACTGTAGATTTATACCGAATGAGGATTTTTAAAGAAGGAACCCTACTGTATAAAAATAACCAGATTATAAATTATAGGTATCTTTGAATTTATTTGAGTTTTCATTCCCATCTATATTGATACATTGATAGTGTCGTGATACAATTCCTAAATTAGAAGCAAACAGCTGCACTATATTTGACATTTGATGCAGTTTGGTTTGTACTTGCTTGTACTGTATTGCGTGCTGTTCAGAATAAATAATGGCTGTCAAATGTCATAATTTAAAGTGTGAATATAAATGACTTGCCCTCTTTCCATGCTCACAACATTTCAATTCTTATGTAGTTTAAATTTATTTGTGTTTGGCGGGCA
>JAOUQX010000023.1:6515018-6531377 GCA_028566295.1 Liobagrus marginatus
AAGTTTAACTTTTGATCTCGAGGACTTTATGGATGAACTGTCTGCTTTGATTTATTGGCACCTTGGTAAGCTGCTGTTATCTGTCATTCAGTCGACACTTGTAGATTTTGGCATCGGAGGAATTTCAATATCCTGGTGACTTTAAGTAAACGTGAACACCCGTTTCTCTCTTTTGCACATTAAGCAAAGAGGCCATGCTTATGTTTAATAGATCCTGTTGCTTGTCCAAGAGCTTTATAGCTGTTGCATTCATAGACATGCTACATTATTTATTTGCTTTTGCGGTTGTACAGTAGTTAATACATTTAATACATACATTTTATTTCTGACCCCCACCCCCTTGCCAAGATTTGTATAGTTGCGTATATAGGTGTACCCCCGTCATAATAGGTGTGGGGTTGGGGGGGGGGCACTTACATGGCTGAGCGCAGAAGTTTGTATACCCTTGAGGCAAACTGACACACTCTTTATGAACCAACAAGACCTAGTGTGTTGGCATTCACACAACTTTCAAGGAATAAGAACAGCTAGCGTATGATAAAGTATTAAGTCGCTATTAGAATATCACTTTAAATGCTTGCATCCCTTGTGGATTCACCTTCTGCCTCGGTGGCAATCGTTCCGTAGGTTTTCAGTCCCAATGCAAGGTTTTTGTTCCTCATGCAGCTGGAGACGGTCCACGCACTAATCAGACCACACAATAATCTTTTAATCAAACAAAAAAAAAATTTTTTTTTTGCATCGAGAAGTGACTACATGAGTTTGTAATCAGGAAAAATGAGATAAAGTTGATCATCCCGAAACGAAGAACATAATGCTTTGTCGATTTGCACGTGCTCCTTATTATTGACGCTTTTAAACACTTGTGAGGTCTAGTGAAAGACCAGGATTTTATTTTCCAAAGGCAACTAAAATTAAATCCATTGTGAAATCTTTTGCTGCTATTTAAATTTGCCTTAACCAAGTAGGGCGAGTGCAGCCGACATCTACAGGATCTGTTTCAGCGTGATAAAGATGAAGCCCATCATATAGATAGAGTATTTTGCATACACTTGTTTATGCCCTGCCCCCCCCTTTAAATAAACGTCACCCTCGGATGCTGTAGGCTCTGTAATCTCACCCGTGCAAGTATACACATTTGTGTGTTTACAGCAAATCTAGCGGCGTCCAATTACCATCTCTTTAGAAGTCTCTCTTCTTGCAATTCAGGAGTGGCAAAAACCCTCACGCGGTGTCTTTGATGGATATGAAACCTGTTTCTGTGGCGTTTACACGCAGCACCATGAAGCATGTTGGATGTTGCAATATATTCAAGATTTCATTTTCCACATGCGCAGTTATATAAAGTATAGAGTGAAATAAAACCCCACCCTGCTTCTCCATAAACAGTGCATGTAAATAAGCAAGATTTTTGAAGCTAATTTAGGAACAGATCTGCATTGTATGGCCAAAGGCTTTGGGACACCTATTCCCATTTTAATCTCGCTCTTCTTCCTGTAATAACCTCTACACTTCTTAAATGCTTTCCACTACATAGAGGGTTGGTGATTGGTTTATTCAACCACAATAGTATTTGTGTGTTTAGACACTAATGACATGTGAGATTGTTTACACAGATGCTTTTCGGTGGGGTTAAGGTAAGGGCTTTGTGCTGGACACTCAAATCCCCCGAGACATAGTTGGTAAAACATCTTTATGGCGCTCGGGTGCTTTGTGCACAGGGGCATTGTCGTGCTGGAATAGTGTTTGGACCGCTTATTTTTAGTGAAGGGAACGGTTAACGCTCCAGTTTATAAAGACGTCCTACACAATTGTGCTTTCAACTTATGAGTGTTGCTAGTGAGGTGTCCACATACTTTTGGCTGGTTAGTTTAATAAGAATATGACCATACAGAATGTGCAAACATTACAGAAACAAAAGCGATTTACCAAATGTGCCGGTGTGTTTAACGTACCAGTACGAGTACAGTGTGCAGATTGTCTTTGCATTGGGCTTTATGGCGTTTGTGTATTTGCCTTAAAGTGTGTGGAATCAGAGCAGTCTTTGAATGCATGCAGACTGCATACGCCTATATGTTGGCGTTTACCGTCTGTGGCTGCAGGATGATGCAGAATACAACATTGAATGCAGAATACTGTTCCGAATCTGCAAGCGTTCTAAAAACCTTGCGCAGAAACTGTGGCGCCAGATAAATAACGTTGTCCGAAATTGATTTACAGAACCTTACAGACGCCTGAGCTATTAAAAAGCAGCAGGAAATATGCTTCAAACATGACCAAAGAAGAGATTATACACATGAGAAATGTAACTCTTGTACAATAGAGTGGCAGGATATCCCATAATAGTTTAGGTTAGGATCGCAAAAATGAGACTTGAAACACACTTTAAAAAAAAAAAGACAGAAAAGAAAAAAAGAAAATGCGTTCCTTAAAATACATTTCAACAATACATAGAAAGCCCACTTTATTTGGAACATCTGCTCATTCATGCAGTCATCTGCTCAGCTAGTGGTGTCCAAATCGTACAGATCAAGAGTTGATGCTAACATGATCAGTATGTACCACTCTTTACATTTGTGATGCGCAGAAAAGCATGACCGATGAATAAACGTACATGGGTTCACACTCTTGTCCCAAACACGGACTCGCCCAAAAACCTTTGCCTGGTCAGTTCGTCTGTAGCCCTTCGAATATCAGGTTCCTAACGTTTAAGATGGACAGTGTTGCATAGCTGAACTGACTTTGTAGCGTACGTGTAGCCAACGCTGTATTGCTGCAGAGTGCTATGACCGGTTTCCTAGGAAAGGTATTGGTTTTTAATTTAGTTTAAAGCAAATGTATGTGTGTGAAATCCCTGTTAAAATAGCCAAACCGATGCTTTGAGTTTGTTTTAAGCTTCTTATTGAAGCAGGTGAGGAAACCCAGTCAAAGCAAAGAGAAAAACCGCTGCTTAAAATGTGATTAGAAAAGCCAAAGAATTGTATAAAGCATAGAACTGAAAGGAAGCTTACTATAAACCCCTACCGTATATCTGGTAATCTTATACATGCTTTTTAAAGCATATGTGCAGCCATGTGACCTGGAAATCAAACTGCCACTGTGTACACTAACGCATGACATCATCATGACTATCGCAGGTAGGGAGGATCAGGCACAGACTCGGAGTCTCGGAGTAGAACGGTGCTTGGGTGCTGTTTTAAAAAGTCCACATCCACTGCCTCTGCTTGACTCTTCTCTTCCCTTTTGTCTTGGATAATATTTGGTAGTGGTCAGTTTATTTACTGTAAGGCTGCAAATGCATATACAGCAAAGTGACCGGAGATCATTAGTTTTGAACGACTTCAGCATCGGTAATTAGGTGTAGGATGAGCTTGATAATCTTTACGTCGAAGTAATCTTAGTGTTGAAATGATTTCTTTTTATTGAATTGAAATAAAGATTTTGTTTGGACGACACGGTTAGGGATCTCCTGGTAAGATGTCTACAAACTTCATTCAATTCAAACATCCAGCTTCGCAGGAAATAGAGCATTTAGAACGAAGAATATAAACAAATAAATTAAAAACACTGAAACGAAATGTATCACAATGAGCAAGCCTGGGGTGACTGTGGCAAGGAAAAACTCCCTAATGTGATTCTAGGGAGGAACCAGACTGCAGAGGAATCCCATCCTCATCTGGGCGATAGCAGAGTGTGTTATTCAATTCAATTCAATTTAATTTATAAAGTGCTTTTAACAATACACATTGTCCCAAAGAAGCTTTACAGAAGATAAACTGCAAGAAGTAAAAGAAAAATGGGAATGTGTGACATGTGTGAACCCATCCTCATGTGGGGGACAGCAGAATGTTATGGATGATGTCCAGTCTACATAAGTTTATATCCAGTAGAGTTCTGACCAGGAGCATTGTGCAGTTCATTCATCGGCAGAGTTCCAAGTTTATTACAGTTTCAGCACTAAAATGTTCATCAACATCCACTGATAGAATCCGAGCACAACACCGTCACCGGCCGTCTTTGCACCGGCCAGAGGAAGGCCCTCAGCATGGACCAGGAAGGTCTGAGACCGGGCCAGAACACTGGGGACTCAGGAGCAGCATGTATAACTCGGCAGAGAGACAGAAAGAGAGAGAGAACCAGTATTAGCTATAATCATGTAATGAGTAATTACAATTTACTCTACTGCAAGAAAAGTGCAGGAAGCGACTCCGACAATACTAGCTATGACCGCATAACTAAAAGGAGCAAGCTGGAAAGTGACACCAACATGAGGGCTTCCTGAAACACAAGTTGGCCAGCCCCTCCCCCGTCAGCAAAGTTCAGAAAATTTTAATCACTTTGTTGCTCCAGTGCCATGACCCATATAATATACCGAAGGGTTTACGAATCCTGTTTCCTCTTTATCTGTCTGTGACTTATTTAAAAACGGAAGCGTAGCGCTGCCTGCCTGTCTATGTGCTCGATACACCATTTTCAGCTTGGGTAGTGAGATCACTAATGCTCTGTGCTCAGCTTTTCATGTGACTCTAAATGATCCAGTCGTAAAGCTCCACTGCTGACTCTTTAAAAGTTGTTGCTCTTCTGGTGCCTCTATTTTGTGAGTTGGGGCCCATGATGTAGGTTACACTGTAATATTAATTTCCATAACACAACCCCTTTGGACTAATCACACATGGCTATTTCATCATTTCTCTGCGCGTTGCCCGTGTTTAACAGCAGTTCTGGGACACGGCATTACTTTGCCCTTTTACCCATCGTGCCTTCTTTAAGTTGGCACCGTCTGGTCACCTCGGGCTTCTTTCTTGGCACTAATCTGTCATCTTTGAGATTCATTGACCTTTTCCATTAACTGTATTTCTGCTGTGTCGAGTTTGTGTCATGCTGATAATTTATGTTTTTAGATCACTAGTAAGAACTGAGCTGTGTTTCCGGACCATCTAGAGGGGATTTCTTTACCTGTGCCGGTACAAGGCATTATCACGGAGTTGGGTTGTTCCAGAACATCATCGCAGATGTTTTTGACCCGATCGACTTCTTTACTACTCGTTGTTGCGTCTCGTCCCTTTCATAGCTGCCTCCCTGCATCTGGACTTCCCCTACACCACTGGGGATTTGACGGGCCTCAGAAATCTTTGCATTTGCAGTTTCCTACTGCTGTAAACACGGTACATGTTCATAACGAAACATGCTTCCTTTTAACAAGAGAACAGTGAACTGTAAGAAAACCAATAAATGCCATTTTTATTTATTTATTTATTTTTGGCTGCAAAGCAGTGTGCAAAAGTTAGATTTTGAAACAAAATTTTCCTCCGGCTTTTTTCACTGTGTTAAAAGAATCCTAATTATGTTTCCAGAACTTTGTTACAACTGCGTTGTGCGGTTTTATATGAGCAATTAATACCATGATCGTGGAATAGGAGATTTAAAAAAAAAAAATTTTTGGCTGTACTACTGTAAAAGGGTTTTATGTGTATGCCCATATGGATGATCTATTTTAAGCTTTCTGGAAGGTGTAACTCTGCATATCCGCCCATGCAGTCTACATCTCTATTCTTGTGCTTTCTGGTGGGGGTGTGAATACTTTTCAGCAAACATGTAAAACCTTGTTCCTTTCATTTACGGAACAGCTCCTTACCCATGTGTGTGTGTGTGTGTGTGTCACTGTCTGTGCTTTTGATTAATAGGATGCACTTTCAGATTAGACTGCTTGTGTCATTGGGTAGGCTTAATTGTATCCGCTGGTTGTTGCTGGTTTTCTTTGTTTCCTTTCGTGTGTTCTCTCTTACCCAGATCAGCTCCATTTTAAAATCTCTCTGCTACCTCACTCTCTCCAGATGGCTCAAGTTCCAGCATTTTTTTTTCCACCCCCCTTTTCTGTTTAAACAACGTATGCCCCACCCTGTGGTCTGAAGTTCCGCAATGAGCCTCTTGTCAAGGTGCCAGGTTCAGATTCAGCGCCTCATAAGAAGTATATTTTCCTCTTACTGCCCTGAAAGCACAGGAGCTTCACGCCCCTCCCCTTACTCTCATGCCCCCATCTCTCTCTCTCTTTCTCCATCGTCGTCTGATGTCCTGACCACTAACGGCTACATATTAAGAGATAATTCCGTACCCTGAGGTTACAAACCGGCTTAAACTGGCTCTCCCATTCCGACTCCATTGGGTACCCTGCGTTTAAAAAAAACATATTGTGACTCACTGCTGTTTTTTCTCTTAAAAGGAACAGCAGTCTAATTCTCAACAGCACAATAAGGTACAAAGCCAGACACATTATCGATGCAGTAGTTTAAAAGCATCTACAGCTCAGAAACGCTCTGCTTTATTACCACGCATCAGTTCAAATCTGCTAGATCAGCGTTTACGCTTTGATGCCGTTTCAACCACCAGCCTAATGTTTGTAAAGCAAAATTCCTTGCTCTAGTCGCATCCATAGTTTCCTCCATCCATGTTTGCTCGAGCCTTTTTGTGGCGCACGCGTGCCTTCTTTAATCCTGGAGTCGGAGCACGAATACGGCCGGTTGCCAGCTCGACTCGCTCGCGTCAATCTTCTAGCATTTCAGTGTTGTCGTTGAAAAGGTCCAGCCATTATACATGTACATGTGGTTGGATGGAGTTCACTTTTGTCTAGATGTTTGTCTCCCACTTTTTGTTCAGTCCTCTGTTGTTTTTATTTGAGGCATCCATACGGAGGCTTTTCGTCCATTGATGGTGAGAAACAGCAGTCGTGGTACGCAAGTCGGACCTCCGTTTCGTGTCGTTTTGGCACCGGACACACACTCGGGCATGCATACGTACACTGACGGAAAGTGTGTGAATGGAAATAAATTTGAATACAAGGTTATGCAAGACTGCTGACTGTGTTCTTCAATGAGCAGCATGTCCAAGATATGTTTTGTATCGCTGTGTACCTGCTGTCCATGTGTCGGGGAAAGGCTTCCGTGTTCGGTTAGACCTCGGCCGGGGGGTGGGGATGTGTGTTCTCTCGGGCAAGCATTCCCTTACAGAAAAACTCACTTGTGCCTGCCTCTCTTTCTCTCTCACTCTCTCTGTCTCTCGCTCGTTCCCTCAATTATTTTTTTTTTTTTGCTCTCTGTTTGTTCTCTCTCATTCTGCTGTTTCTTTGTCTTGAACTTCACCCCCACACAGCCTTCCTCCCCTTTTGGCCCATCTCCTCCACCCTTCTCCCAAACATCCACTCCCTCCCTCGGGCGACGGCAGAAGAAGAATTGATTAGTTGCACGGCGTAAAAATAGAAGGTCCTGTTGTCATGGCAACGGACACAATGAGCTGTTGTCTTGTTTAATGAAGATCAGGGTCTTAAGTGTTGTAGCCGAACAGGCGTGCGTAAAAAACGCCACTCACATCTAGGTGCAGCATACGGACGCGCTCGCCTACTGTAGCGTATTATAGCTTTTCTGCCTCTACGTACATGTACACCAGTGCGTCGGGAGGAACCGCGTGGATCTGTGACATCATAAAGCGCATTATCTAATAAATTGGAAGGCGACAGATTCCATCGCTGTTGCTGAGGGTGTCGGCTTCCTAATTGGCCTCATTAGTGTCAAAAAACCGGCCTTGTGCAAATTCTAGTCTGATTTCTCGCAGCCCCTCCCCCCACACAGTAAACATTAGAAGAAGGTGTGTTACTCACAGCGCCCTTGGTGTTCCTCCTCACCGGTTCCCTTCGCAATAGCTCGTCTGCTATAGACAACCTCTTGTTTAATGGATAATTGTTCCCCGACGTTGCTTACATTGTGCAGGCAGGACAGTCGGCAGCTGTTCAGAGAGACGATGCAGCGTGATGGCTTTTCTCATTTAATAAGCACATGCTTTTCCTTTTCCTCCCTGCCTCAACGTTCCAGCACATTTGTGAACGCCGCTTATCAGATTTTCCGACCGATTATGGGGCTTTCAGGTTCTTATGAAGAATGGGGCTGAGCTGTTCTCACCCTCGCACTCTTCGCTTTGCTTATTTTTAGCATTCCATTGAGGTGCGCAGAGTCTTTAATGGAACGCAGGTCCCATTCACCAGGTTTTTATATGCTATACGCTACGCGCTTAGCGTTTGGACGGGTTATCAAATGCAAGTCTATTCCAGATTTCTTAAAGTGGTTGGTGTCCCCCAACAACAGGTTTACATGCATGCAATGCCAAAACACACTTTCGTCCTCTTATAGTATGCATAATCGCTCATTTCGCAACGACTCAAACGATTCGTTCGACGCTTCATCGTTCCAAACCGCTCCTTTGCATGAGGTTACTCTGCTCTGACTGGTCCGATGACCAGGTAGTTGTGATTAGTCTGCTGCGAACAGCGTGTGTCGTAAACAGAACGGCGATAAACAATAGTGTTTGCAGTTACCCGGATGTGTGGCCAAATTGGAGATACTCTGATGTTAACAACAGCATGGATGCAGACGGGTAGCGTACTACAGAAGACGTTGTTCTACTAATCAATGACGTCGAAACGACGGCAAAAGCATGTGGAAGCTGCTAAAGCGTGCAAGAAAGGTTGTGACATTTTGGAAGAACTAACGCTAATAGAGGGAAACGGTTTTCATGGCGAGAGTGCACTATAGACAGAGACGATGGCGAGAGAAATCGTAACGTATGAATTTCGGTGGACGGGATTAGATTTTAAAACGAGTCGTTTTAGGGATTCTGAATCGACTCTTTGTTTTGAGAGACACTAACTTTATTTATGATGCACTTTCAGCTTTACAGCTTTGCACACTCTTAATTCACATACAGCTCCATTAACACTGCATGACCGGTCATTGTAAAATCACATGATAGGGGCTGTTTAACATTCTTTTAACTTTACTAGCTGACCCGGGGTTTTATCTTATTTATAACATCTACAAGTTATATACCCTTCAGTCTTACTCTTTTTACAGATCACTTACTCCCCACCCCCCGGCAGGCCCAGCATCAGGCCTGGCTGCAGTGGTGCTCGTCACCTGCTGTCCCTCTCTCCTCTAGAGCAGCGAGTGTAACTATGCCAGCTTCATGATCTCAAAATGCTTTGCTGAAATCGTATTTCAGGTTTTGCACGCCCTCGGGGAGGTCACGCTCGTGCTGGAGTTCTGCCGTCTGTGAACGCGGGCTCATAAAGGTGAACGGAGCGCAATGGGGCTCACTGCCTCGCTGTCATTTTAACATCTGTATTTCACAAAGGCAAGTGAGGAGATCACTGCTAAGCTGTGCGAACCCTAAAACAACTGGGTTCTGATTGAATCTTTTTCTCTCTCTCTTTTCTCATACATCCTAATCTCCGTATTGATTAGCCAATGAGCTAGGTCTTCTTTATCAAATAACCGCTACTAACTCGGGAGGGTCAAGGCTTACAAACGCTTTATCTAAGGCACACGTGAAGCCCAAGCTAGCAGCAAACGTTCACTTGCTGCTCATGCTGCATCTCATAGCAGTGTAACTCACTCGTAGGAAAGCATCATCTAACCTCACATACACACACACACACAAGCTCCCAGATGCCCACGAGCGGTCAGTGTCGCTGCGATTGCCAGGAGAGAGAGAATGCCTTCTCGGTCAGACCACCAGCTAGCACGGTCAGTGTTCCGCACTTCTACTCTCAGCTACAGAGGAACCTTTTTCAAGTAGGCCGCTCATGAGCCTTAAAGCCTCTGTCAAACTTTACACAAGCTATAATAAATGCAATTCCTTTCGCATACCAACTTATACTTACTTAGTATAACATTCAGTGAAATGCTTTATGGGAAAATAAAGTTAGCATTAAACAAAGGAAAAGGTCCATTGATCCAGATTTTGGATTAAAGATTAAGCCGTTCGTGTACTGTCGATGTCGGTTAGGGGGATTTTGACTGCATTGTATCTTATTAGTGTAATATGACGGTGTTTATTGATTAGGGTGTTGTAGCAACATGTTCATCACATCCCACGTCCAAAGTTCCCCGTCTAACCTGTTAATAATGCCAGAACAGTGATGTCATGGCATTTCTTGAGGAATAATGTTTACTAGCCAGATCTTAAAAAACTGCAGTAATTTCTTCCGGTGTAATTTGGCTGGATTTAGTGGTAAATAGAATGTACACACACACACGCACGCACATCATTTTTAATATGATGCAGGTTTGCAGATTCTGACCCATTAAGCAAACAAACGTTTCATGCCGCATGTAAATGATTGCTTTTGTCTCACAATGTCTTTGTTTTTAATGCTGTTGCAAGCAAGATTTAAAGATGTTACTAAATCATGTAGAATCCAGCCATCGGTCAGACCTTTTGCTGCTTCGGTTTGTCGCACGCGCACGCACGCACCCACCTCCCTGCCTGAGTGTTTGCACCATGAGTCTGGACTGAGGGTTTATTAGTTGTGGACTCATCTTTGATTGCACACAACAAAACAGGTAGTAATCAGATGTGTGTGTTTATTAAGCTAGGAGCGCTTATAGAGTCACTTAACCTTTATTTCAAATAAGTAAAAGTGTGCAGCGTGGGGTCACGCTCACACCGAGGACACAACACCTATTCAATTAGGAGCCATTTAAATGGTTCAGCTACCAATCGGTTGGTCAGCGTTAAACATCACACAGGCTGTTTAAGAATTGTGTGTAGATTGTTCATGGTATGGGTTTGATTACTTTAGACTAATATTGAATTTGTATGTCGCTGCAACATCGCTCCGAGCAAAACGAACTGGTTGTTTTACATATCAGTCTGACGCCAAACATTGTGGCAACACTGAACTAATCAAGACTTCTTCGATTGAATGCGTAGCAGAAGGTCAGTTTAAGGTCATAACAAATAAAAATACAATATGAAGGAAACTTCCATCACCGATATACAGTACGTTCTTGGAGTGAGTGGACAACGACCAGTCGACAGGATTATTCAGGTGACGTAGATCAGAACGGCATTGCTGTACAAGTGTTAATCATGTAATCTGATATTTAAATTATGAAACATAAGCTGGAATACAGCGGCACGGTAACGAGTGTTTAGCACTCGTGCCTCATTGTGAGCTCATTGGTTCGATTCTCACCCCGAGTCTTTCTGTATGGAGTTTGTATGCTCTCCCCGTGCTTGCATGGGGTTTGGACACCTCAACACTGCAGACGGTTTTGGGCATTTTGTTTTTCCATAGCTTTCCTGTATGTTTAGCGATCATAAAATCCTCCTGGAAATTGTGGAAGTTATGATCTCCTTCACCCAAATGATTTAGTAGACTAAACGTTTCAGATTGGGCTCTTGGCTGTGTGCAGCTTTCAGCCGCCTGCTTAGAGTTTGCGCTAAACACACTTTGTAGCCTTTGCCACTTTGCTTAACGCTGGTTCACATATTTGCACTTGTGTTTCATTTTACACCGTTATGCCATCCTCAAATCAACTTCAGATCTTATTTATGACATACATGCATAAAATGTTTTCATTCCGCATATCCCAGCTTACAAATTTGAAGGCTGGGGTCAGAGCGCAGGGTCAGCCAGAACGCGCAGCGCCCCCTGGAGTAACTAAATATTAAATGAGGTTAAGGGCCTTGCTCAAGGACCCAATGATGGTAGCTTGCCTGGAGTGAGGCTTGAACCCACAACCCTCTGATCACTGACCCAGAGTCTTACCATTGAGTTACCACATCCTTGAATACTTTCATATGAACTTAAACATGTTGAATGAAGTCGTATGCAGTGTAGAGAAGTATTTATCGGTACCGTATTTGGAGAGCTTTTTATTTGTGATGGTCAGCATGACAACCGCGATGGAGTTTCCCTGGTGGTAATATGACATCATATACCACGTGAATGATTGAACACTAAGTATAAAGTGCAGTTTTGTGTACACGTGTAATAAAAAAAAAAACTAACTAATTGCAATTTAGTAATTTTTAGCCTTCCCTATATATAAACTAATGCGTGTGTGCAAAAAACGTATTTTGGACCAGCCAGAACAAACGATATAAACAATTATTAATATGATCATGAACACAAGTGTTTGCACTCGTAACTATGTATGATAACCAGGTATGATCTTATGATCAAACGCCGTCAGTAGGTGCGTTTACACGAGCCATGTAATCCGATTGTAATGCTCCTCTTGTAGGCATGATCGGATTAAAACAAGTGACATGTAAACGGGTCAATCGGATTCACAATTGGCCCAATCCGATTTAAAAAATGATCGGTTTGTAAGGGGTGGTTTAAACCTTTTTCTAATCCGATCGAGAGGACATGTAAACACTTAAGCGGCTTAAAAATGAGGCTAGAAATTTCTGCGCATGTGCAATAGCTGATAACTTCCTTAATGACGTAGGCGCGCGGCTGTTGAGTGCTACGCAAAGTTGGTCTGTAGAATAATCCACATTGTAACTAAATATAAAAAAAAAAGACAAGACAATATAGTTGCACGACTAGATGGTTATTAATCATGTAATACCATATAATAAAAGAAACCGGTGAATTGATCAAATCATAAACCGATGGAAATGTTTTAAGGCTCGTTACTACAAGAAAAATCCCGGAACAACAAAAGTGGCGAATCGCCATCTACTTATGGACTTGCATTATCGACGAGATAATAAAAGGAAGACGATTAGTAAACGCTGTAGTTCATGGTCCCAGAAGAGCATTCGCACGATGTGAAGATACGGAAGACGTCTTGTGTTGTGCGGCGGGAGGAGGGTGAGACACGTATGAATCCATATGCACGCATTTATTAAAGATGACACGCAAACACACAATTACGGTGAAACACGGCAGTAGTAAATAAGCTAAACCGCCGGGGCTGCGGTATTCGAAACGCAGCGACTGTGGATCCGAACGGCTTCGGGAAGCGCGATCACAGGTCCTGCGGACACACACGTACTGTATATCAACACTGCACAAGTGTGTGCCAGTGAACGTGGGGCTTAAATAAGAGCGTGGTGATGAAGAACAAGTGTGTGTGTGTTTGAGTGCGTGTGGGACCCGAGCTGGTTGGAGAGATTGCCGGTTCTTTACCCAGCGCGCGCTTCCTGCTCGGCGCGGCTGTGACATCTTGTAAATGATCTAATCCCTGTGTCATGTAAACGGGCAGATCAACCCGATTACTTTATTCAACGTTCATGTAAACACGTGCTCGGATTCAACAATCTTTTGAAAAATGATTTGAAAAAAAAAAAAGTGTCCATGTAAACGGACCTACTGTGTTGTTAGTTGCTGCTCCACAGGTGCCGTGAACTCGATATTTTGTGGCCTACAAATCACATTTGTCTATTGTTCTGAAACCCCATTTTTACCTGTGCCGGTTACAGTCGCGTGCGTCAGGAAGCTCGTTCAGTGAAACACAGAACACTTCGTTTTCTGTCATAGATCATTTTACATTATTATTATTATTTGATTATTTTACGGCACCATTGAATGCTTCGGTCATGTTGTGGGAGCCCACCACCGCAATATCGGCGATTGTTGGTAATTTCCCACCGCGGTAGTAAATAATTGCCACAGTCACAGCCCTAGTCCCCTTTCTTTAGTCTGGTGTACACTGTTAGGCGTAAAGTTTGCAGGACACACACACACACAAATAAAGGTCTTCCCCAATGGTTCAGTGGGTTAGCGGTTGGACTACTCATCGGAAGATCATGGGCTCAATTCCCAGCACTAGCAAGCTGCCACCTCTGCGCCCCTGAGCAATGCCATTAACCCTCAACTGTCAAATGATGTAAATGTAAATAAGATTTCCCTTTGCTGGAGCAAAGCGACTTTAAGGCCTTCCAATGTGACAATGCTCCTGTGCAAAAAGCTCCTGAGTCCCAGGACGACAGTGTGTTCTAGCAAGAGTGGAAGAACACTTGCGTGTTCTGCACAGAGCCCTTACATGGACGTAACCCCCTGAACAACTTAAGGATGGCATGGAATGCCATCTGGAGCCAAGACCTCTAACCAGATATTAGTATCTAACTTCTCTAATTCTATTGTGGCTGAATGATCACAAATCCCATCCCCACAGACACACGTGTGGAGGTTATTATAAGCGTGAGACTAAATCTAGAAATAGGATGTTCCAAAAACATATGTGACTGTAGTGGTCCGGTGTCCCATTTTCCTTTTGGCTATATAAGTGTGTGTGTGAGAGCGGGTAAAATCTAAAGATTAACTTGCTACTGTTTTGCTTTTGTGCACATAATGTAAATGGAGATCACAAAGTTTATTTTCTTGCTTATTCATCTAGCAGTTGCTAATCCTTGCGTGGCGTACACTGTTTAACTGATCACTGCGATTTAATCCCCGTTTCAAAAGTGTAGATTAAGATCTATTTCTGTTCCCTTTACATTTTTGTCCTCGAAGTTTTTCTTAACTGATTGCCTACAAATTGGCCGTGTTTGCGAGGCGGCCCATTAAAAAGAACTCTTTATCTCTAATTCGTGAACTTTCCGCCCTAAATTCCCACCAGCCTGTGCACATGCTCCGGAGAGAGAGTAGCAATGTAAAGCCGGAAGAGAAAGCATCGCGACTATCTTTCTGTCCTAGCATTGCTAGCTCTTACCCTGTGTGTGACGCTGTACCAATCCTACTCTTAGCAGCTTCAAACCGGGTTAGTGCGCCTGTTTGTAATAAATCACACTCTCTACATTTAAGGCCACAGAACGCATCGTGCGACTGCGCCGGATCACCGGAGACTCGACAGCAGCATGTTTTCTTGCATATTGCCGAGCATCTCTGTGCCACTGCACTTAAGAACTTATTAGTGCCATCGCTCGCTTTACTCAAACACACACACCTCGCTAATGATGCAGAAGCCATTTTGAGATCAGCAAAGCTCGGCGTCAGTCTGAGCAAATGGAGAAGGTTTAATCTAGCCAACCGAACGGGTGGGTGATCAGACGGGCTGGTTCAGCACGGGCACGTTTGGGATACAGGCCAATGCGGCTGGGGTGACGACCTGTGTGCGCTTGTGATAAGCAATGCGCCCTGAGACAAACTGCGAAATTAAGAAGATGCTCCAGCGCTCACGCGTAAAGGAATCAAGATCATTTTTCTGTTTTGTTTTGAATAACGCCGCGCTCCGTCTGCTCGCACTTCTGCTGCCCTGTGTGAGCAATGTGCTGCCACTAGGGCACGGATTTTGTAAGGTGGGGTGGGGAGTTGCATCAGCCAAATGAATTGTCATGACGCAGATCATGCGTGAAATGAGTTGTGGATTCCGCCATGCACTCACAAATGGCCTTATTATTATTATTATTATTATTATTATTATTACTACTACTACTACTACTACTATTATTACACCGCATCGGCTGGCATTTGACCTGCTTTTACCAACCTTTCCACATCTGTTGTCTTTGTGTCAGACAGGATGCTGTGTGTGCGAGTGTGTGATCCATGTTTATGGGGTCTTCGGGGTGTGATGGCGTTTGGAGAGAGGGCAGAGGAAGGAGGACATCTTTGTTCACGCGGTGATCTGATCGACGAGCCGCCGTGGCTTGTGCATAAAGAAAGCGTAATACCGGCGGGGGATGGGCAGATGGAGGAATTAAGGGTTGGCATTATGACGGGGTAGTATGTCAGGAGAACGCACTGTGCTGCTTTCTTTTCCATCTTTTTTTTTCTCCCCATCCCCAGCGGCGAGTTTATTACTCCGTATCCTCGCTCGCCTCCTAGTCACACTTCACTTTTTTTCTTGTTTTTTCCTCGATATATCATAAATTCTACAGACTACAAAAAAAGTCCGCAGTTGACTCGGCAGTACCTTTATGGGGCCCCCAGAAAGCAAGCGTGTGTTTATTTTTACAACACAGCGAGGGAAGAAATGGGGGGGTGACTTTTTTTTTTTCTTTTTTTTTTTTTTTCTCGAGGAACAGGCAGGAGGGGTGCAGGACGAGGGAGGGGTTACTTTTGGCTTTATGGCTTGTGGCACAGCTGAAGCAGAGTAGTAAAGAGGGTGGGGGGGGTAAGGAGTACAAAAGCCAGCTTATATTAGCCTAAAAAGACCTCGGTGGCTTTAATCTATAAGGTTCGCATCATCCACAGTTGGCACAAACGGCCAACGTGCTTTAGTATCGATAGCGGTGCAACTTGTGGCAGTCATGTCGGCGTCCAATCGGGTGGGAACAGCGAAACATCAAAAGGAGACCACAGTCTACATTAGTGGCACTAGTGCAACTTCTACTGCTACTGTTTTCCCCTCCCTCTTCCTCTGTGGGTAAGTGGTCCTCTCTGTAGTCACCTGATCATTTCACTGTCTTTCCTTCTCTAATCAGGACTGTATCTTAACTTCTCAGTCTCCTTCTTTCCTGCTCGGTTTCTCTCTTCCTGTCTTTTCTTGTCATATAAGTGACTTTTTGTGTCAGCACTGCTGAATGCCTGTTTATGTTAAAGTCATGAATATTTATGTGATTCATGCCTGT
>JAOUQX010000023.1:6569206-6583981 GCA_028566295.1 Liobagrus marginatus
CAGAACAAACGGCGCCCCTGGAGCAAGTGAGGTTAAGGGTCTTGCTCAAGGACCCAATGATGGCAGCATGTCAGGAGGGGGGCTCGAACCCCTGACCCTCTGATCACTGACTCAGAGCCCTATCCACTGAGCCACCATCACCCAATATTTATATTTATATAAAAATTTAAAGTCATGGCTCCTTAAAATGTCTGCCTGGCCGCTGGAAGACTTCGATAGCATCAGATTACAGCAATTAGAGTAATGTAGCACGCTCAGTGGAAATCATTCATGTAAAAAAAAATTTTTTTTAAACCACATCCCCAATGTCTACACGTGTCTGCTCTCTGTGAGGCGTCTGCTTTAGCGACTTATCTCGTAAAGCTGTGTGTGAGAGAGATGTAATGGCACACTTGGTTGGTTGCTCCCTTATGCCGCATCCGGCTGTTTTGATCACACTCAATGAGGCCTTCAGTCTCCTGCTAAGGCATCCTGCGCATTCCCCATAAACAAGCATGAGGGCGAGAGAACGCTCCAGACGAGACGGGAAATGAACTGGAACAAGATGAGAGAGAGAAAACACAACAGCTTGCACAGACACTACAAAACATCTTCATCTCTTCCATCTCTCTCCTCGACCATGTCGCCACCTGCAGCATGTTTCTCCACACATCCAGTCATAAAGCTCTCGATCTGCTCCGTGCACACACTCAGGATCAGCACTCGCTGTATACACACACCAACACCCTTAACTAGAAAACATTTCTTCATCCGGACTTTATACTGCGATGCATTCCAAGCTTTACGTCTTATAACCCTCAGCTCGAATCATTAAGATATTAACAAAAGGAATGCAGGCGTACAGGAATACACGATGCGGTATTATTAAACAAGAGAAGCAAAGTCCAGCAGCTTCCAAACGAATGGATTCATGCCCCTTTCATTGAGTTACTCAGTGACATGACCTGAGACAGCTGGATAGTTTCGGGTTAGAGGAACTTTACGTAACACTGTGTTAATGATTAACATTACTCACACAGCAAACGAGAATATCGGATATGTTAAATAGAAAATACTGAAGAATGTGTACTACACATTAACTGCTCATTTTATTTATAAACCGGACAAATCTGATCATCCACCAGTTCCCTCCCACAAGTAGGAGGGAACTGAGAGAGAGCGAGAGCAAAAGAAAAAGAGAGCAAAAGAAAAACAGATAGAGCGAAAGAAAGAGAGAGCGGAAGAAAGAGAGAGTGATAGAAAGAGAGAGCGCGAGAGCAAAAGAAAGAGAGAGAGAGCAAAAGAAAGAAAGAGCGGAAGAAAGAGAGAGTGATAGAAAGAGAGAGAGAGAGTGAGCGAAAGAAAGATAGAGCAAAATAGAGAGAGAGCAAAAGAAAGAGAGAGAGAAAGCGAGCAAAAGAAAGAAAGAAGAGAGCGTGAACGTGAATCCTCTGAGATGTCCTATGTTTAACATCTGCCTGTTGTACTATGTACATGTAGTTTTGTGGTTTTATTCACCTGTAAGTTTATTTTTAAGACCCTTATGAATTGTTCTGGCCAGTCCAGTAACCCTAAGATAAAAGCTACAGGTTTATAGCGCTGGACGTGCTGAGAGCTTCTGGCAGTAAGAAAGTGTTTAATATGGAGGAAAGGTCATTAAACAAAAGGAAAGCTTTCAATCTCAGAATGCAAACAGACCCTTACACTTCGTAAAGTAACGATTACAACAAATTATTACGCAACTTTTTTTTACACTCATTAAATAAGTATAAAAGATACATTTCTTGCACTGCTGTTTATTTTCACCGTTGCTAACAGCTGATTCGTATCTATTCTGTAGATGAACATGGATAATAATGAACATCTGCCCAGTTATTTCAATGCTGCTGAGAAATGGCCTGGAAAAATCCACGAGCCCCTGGACCAGGGCAACTGTGCTGCATCGTGGGCCTTCTCCACAGCAGGTCAGTTACACTTAGCTTTGTTTATCTACCTGCTCACACAACCTTCCTTTAGTTCATCGGTATCTGTTTTCTTTGACCTCCGTAGCCGTAGCTTCAGACCGAATCTCCATTCAATCCATGGGACACATGACCCCTCAACTGTCACCGCAGAATCTGATTTCCTGTGACACACGGAACCAAGGCGGCTGTGCTGGAGGGCGCGTTGACCGGGCATGGTGGTTCCTGAGGAGAAGAGGGTATGTATTTTACATTAAAAAAAAGTAGCTTTTAAAACCATCCAGGGCAGGGAACACTTCTCACCTATAATTATGCTGCATCAGTGTGTTTTCTTATTCTTTTACTCTCTAATCCCGTGTCTCAGGGTGGTGACGGAGGAATGTTATCCGTTTAATCCGCCCCAGCAGACCCCTGTTGAAGTGAGCCGCTGTATGATGCAGAGTCGATCAGTGGGCCGAGGAAAGAGACAGGCCACAGCTCGCTGTCCCAACGTCCACAGCTACCACAACGAAATCTACCAGTCCACCCCGCCCTACAGACTGTCCTCGAATGTAAGAAAGCACACAATAACCTCACACCCACTCTCAGAGAACACTCTCCCTCAGACAGTAGCACAATGGTAAAGGTGTTTGATCTACTGATCTGATGATCATGGGTTCAATTCCCAGCACCACCAAGCTGCCTCTCCTGGGCCCCTGAACAAGGCCCTTAACCCTCAACTGCTCCATTAGCAGTGGCAGCAGGATAGTGCTGGGAATCGAACCCACTATTTTTTGGGCAGCATGCCAACACCTTCACTTTCCCAGAGCTTGACCAATAGTGGATTTCCCCACTAACAATAGCTGGGTTGGAAAAAAGTGAATACGAGAAAATTAACAAACATAACACTCCAAGTATAACCTGTAATGTATTACAACCCCCCCCCCAAAAGAGCCATGCAAATGTGCTACATGAAATAAATATATTAATATGAATCCTAATAATATTTCATATCATTTCAGAAGAGCAAAAATCCAGTTTTACAGAGAAATAAGTGGCTTGGGCTCTCTGTTCTGATTGGTGGACAGTGATAAAGCATTTTGTAATAACAGCTGATCTGCCCACACAATACTTGAACACGTTATAAGTAAAAAAATAAACTGACGTTCAGTAATGCACTTTACATTGTAACCGAGGATAAATTGCTGTGACTAATTCATACTTAACGTGTTTGTGGTGTAGTTCAGCAGTTAACAGCTTCGTGAACTCTGTTCTGTTTCATTCACAGGAGAAGGAGATCATGAAGGAGATCAGGGATAATGGGCCTGTGCAAGGTATTGGATAGGGGTGTGATTAAAGCTATACTGTGAACTTGTAAACACTGGGAATTCCAGGAATACTCAGATTCCGTAGCCCTATATATTTATTCGCGTGCAGTAAGGAGAAAGTCAGCATGAGAAGCTGTACTATGCTATGCAAAGGTACTTTGAGTCTGTGCCAGTCCTCTGTTGTATTGTTTCATACAGGAGAGACTTTTGGCCATAGGCCATTTTTGCCTCTTTTTTTTCCCCTTTCTGGCTCGATATCAAGAAAAGTAGTGAAGTTGATGTTCTGCTGTTCTCAGGCTATGAATGCGTATAAAGGCTGTGCATTTGTTAGTGGCTGCTAGTTTTCCCATAGCATGATTTCTGAACTTACTTTCCTAACTTTTAGGATTGAATATGGCCTAAATAGCTAAATAGGCATGTAACAGTTTAGCGATGATGATGATGATGATGATGATTAGTCGTATTAAAATATATACAACTCAAACCAGTAAGAAACCTTAAATCTGGCTGTAGGTGGATGAGTTATTTCAGTGAAAACAGCTTTCTATAAATAGCCTGACCATTGAAGAGCATTTCTATAAGAACAATGTGTGCTTTATGTAACGGGTGTGTCTGATGCCTTGTTTTTCCTTTTTTTAGCCATCCTGGAGGTACATGAGGACTTCTTTGTGTATAAAAATGGGATCTACCGCCACACCGACGTAAATGTACTCAAGGCGCCGCAGTATCGCAAGCACGGAACACACTCTGTGAGGATCACAGGGTAAGAGCTGCCCTTTCCCACAGCACTCCACTACACAATGACCTTTTCCATCATGAGGTAGAAGCAGGCAGGAGGACGTGAATGTACCAAGTTAAGGCCAAAGCACGGCTCCACCAGGATTGGATTAAACTCATTGTCTTGATTTTGTTAATGTCTGATAGAGCGATTCGGTATTATTTTATGAAGAATACTCGAGATAAAATTCCACAAAGCTATGTGAAACATCCAGACATGCGACTCACTATCACAAAAAGCTAGACAAAACACTCAGACGAATGGCCCCACCTCCACAGTAACATCCTGGCCCTCATGATGTGTCTACACAAACATTACACTGGCTAAGCCGACCACGCCCTGATCTGAGACCGAGACTCAGCTCCTGCTTATATACTAAAGCACCGAGATGAAACTAGAAGCCAGGGTGTGATTTAAGTTTGCTATTACAGCACGAGCTCAGACAAGTACTTTCATTTCCTTATTTAAAAAGCTTACAGCACTGTTACAGCCGAGAGAGATAAGTAGCCTGAAATGAATTACCGGTATGTAGACTTTAAAATCATTAGTGTTTTGGAAAGAAAATATATCAGGAAAACAAATTGAAATCATTTGCCGATTGTTAGAAGTGGTTAGATGTTCGATGTCCACCTGAAACGATCCAACAAACAGCAAAGTGTAACAGTTCCCTTACCTTCAGGCTTCTTCATGTTCTGTTTGTTTTATAAACACTATGTATTTTTAATTTCTTTACTTTTTACTTTCATAAATTCGAATTCCGGGCAGTACTGTGGCAAAGTGGTTAGCACACCTGCCTCACAGCAAGAAGGTCATGGGTTCGATTCCCACCCAGGGTTTCAGTGTGGAGTTTGCATGTTCTCCCCATGCTTGTGCAGGTTTTGCCCATGTACTCCGGTTTCCTCCCAGAATTCAGTATATACATAAGCATGTATATACATAATATAATAATAATACATAATGTCTGGGCATTTTTTATTTCTCATCTTATAAACAATACTAAACGGAGCCATAGTAATGATGATGTCTGCTATAGTGTAAATGAGTTAGCGTGATCTAGTGATGTGTGATTCCTAAACCGCGACTTTTCTCTCTTGTGTCACATTCGCTGACCTTACAGTTGTTTTAACCTCCTACAACCTGGCGTCCACATATGTGGACATAAAATGCCGGCCAAACCAAAGCTCGGGTCTTAGGAGGTTAATAAAAGGGAACAGAGGGTTTATGGATTTAGGGCCGAAAGACAGCAAACAAGAATGTTTTCATGGGGTAAATCCTACCATGGTGTATTTTGTTAAGCGGAGGTCTGGGAAAGTTTATAGGAAGCTTGTTGATGTCCAGTGTGGTGGAATGGTGCTGTCTGACCCATTGATCCTGTAGAACAGCGTGGGCATAAAGCTACAGCGGGAGAGCGTAGGGATAAACCAGACGCCATGCTATATCTGGTATTGTTCATGGCCAAGGGCAATAAAGAGGGGGGAAAGTACTTTGTGTTGAATTTAAACTTTATCTAATAGAGCAAAGTCATCACAGTCATCCCTCGGCGGTCTTCTGCTGTTTTCTTTATTTTCGTGCACAGTGTTTGGATGTTTTTTTTATTCTATTTCTGTATGAACCCGGATTTGACATCCCACTCTCATATGCACCATCAATATGGAAGTACCCTCACAGAGGCAGAGGACCGACAGACAGACACACTGTAGTCTATTTTGGAAATGACATGAGGAACATTCTGAACTGACCTTTGTGGGCATACGAGCTGCCGCTCGCTGTATGTGATGCGTGAGCATCTTAGGAAAAAGCAGCTCTGCCTGAGAACGAGACGAGCTTTAATAACTCATCAGAAATGTCGATGCATTTCTAGAGGGCAGGCGGCAGCCGTGTGCTCCTTCCTAAAACACACATCCTTCCTACAGCCAAAGGGAAAGGGCAGATTGGGAATTGTACCTCATCAAGAGCGCGCTAGTGGTGTGGAATGTTGGCGTCAGTGCCGCACTGTTTTCTGGATATGTTTAGTTCTTGTGAGAACAGTCCGGTCTTTCTTGGCTTTAAGGTCATTAAGGTTCAGGCTTTAATCTGAGACTTGGAATATTCAAATGTTCCAACATCACACTGATTAACCTTTTATAGTGTTATTACAATTATAAACTATTACTTCTACAAAGAAGCAGGCCATCAAACACTAGCTACATCTCATCACAGTATGTGCGTGTTAATATAATAAAGTAAATATGGTTATTATTGCTCTGTTTATTGTTTATGTACAGATGGGGAGAGGAGACTGATTACAGAGGGAAAGCGCACAAGTACTGGGTAAGAAATCTTCAAGGTCTCCAACAATTTTCATCGAAATCGGAACAGAAATCTGATGTTTTTTGTTTTAAATAAACAAAATGAATATTCTTCTGTAGATTGCTGCCAACTCATGGGGCAAAAACTGGGGTGAAGACGGCTACTTCCGCATCGCACGAGGAGAAAACGAATGCGAAATTGAAACGTTTGTGATCGGCGTGTGGGGCCGGATAACTATGGAGGACATGCACAGCCATCATCAACACGGAAGACGCAAATAGAGACGGCCAATCACGTCTCTCCGAGCTCTGTGCTTCCTTCCGAGAACCGTATGCACGTCGTCGCCATAACGAACAAACACAAGAGACCGAGTCAGGACAGACGGCGGGAGGCAGCGATATGGTTTCTATTAAAGCCATTAAAACCTTAGCTATATAGATGATCCTCGGCAGTGCTGATAAGATAAGGGAAGAGAAACAGCCGCTCCTTTCTGTAGTTTCAATGTGGCCAGTTTCGGATGAACTATTATGGCGATTCTTTCATCTCTAGGAAAGAAAAAGTACTTCAGTGATTGGCCTTCAAAATTGTTTTCTGTAGACTTTCTCTAGCTGTGAACTCAGCACAGCCCCCTGGTGGTCACAGAACTCAATTACAGTTACATATCCACTTCAAAAACAGCAAAACTATTCATCTTTAGGTTTTTGTTTTATCATCATCATAATCATCTGGTAGGTAGATTAGAACTGTAAGAGCCAGGCTGTAAAACCCGGCCTTATCAAATTAGCATTTTCTGTCTGCAGACTGAACACTAGGCGTTATTATAAATCATTAACTTTAGCTACAAGTTTATCAAATAGTTTAACTTTCAACAAAGTAACTGGATGTAATATCACAGCCTCCCTGCTATATAGTTCAGCAATCACTGTGACACACAGACCCCATTGTTCTAAGGACAAGGTGACTAACTAATGCAAAACACTCGGCTTTATTACCGAGTAGCTCAGTCACATGTCTGCATTGTGTTCAACACTTTCATAATGAATAAGAAAGATGAACAAATGCTGATGATCATTTTAAAATATGGTAAAATAACGATATTGAGAGTCGATCCTTACTTCTAAAATATAGAACTCTTTTGTAAATAAATAAATGCTTTCTAGTATAAACTAATATAAATTATGTTCATAGACAATGTTTCAAAGTGGCAGAAATTTTTTTGCTATCTATTTGTATTCTACTGACTTTTTCTTAAAAGAAGCAACACTTTATATTAATAATATAATATAATAAATATATAATAATTTACATTATTGCAAATAATGCAAACGCTACTGGGCCTGATGTGATCAAACGCGTGCGCACACACACACACACACACACACACAGTACAGTGTTAGCCAAAGCTTTTGTATATCATGTTGTTCAGCTGCAGATTTACTTATTTATGAACTAAGATGAGCTGTAAATCACATTTGTAAATTCATGTTACAGCAGTATCTCTCTCTCACACACACACACACACCTATATTTCTAATACATCATTACCATTATAAGCTAGTATAAATGAACATAAACTTGATATATATGGAATGTGATGCTGTTTAACACAGCCATGATTCTTCTGGTTAGTTAGTAAGTTAGTTCATTTCCTCA
This sequence comes from Liobagrus marginatus, assembly GCA_028566295.1. Classification (NCBI taxonomy): domain Eukaryota; kingdom Metazoa; phylum Chordata; class Actinopteri; order Siluriformes; family Amblycipitidae; genus Liobagrus; species Liobagrus marginatus. The sequence continues at coordinate 6,577,174 of JAOUQX010000023.1, forward strand.
TCTCGAGAGCCACAGCAGAGATAAAACTCTTACCCAGAGCAGATGTAGTATTTTTTTTTTTTTTTTAATTAAATATAAGAGATTAATATTAGCCTATCTGACTACTTATGAAGCAGGTGTGTAAATTAGAACCCCTTTGGTCTTTGATGCAATATACACTATTATAATAATTGCTGTCATTTGTATTGTATAAATGTAACACAAACCACTGCCATGGCCAGCTGTGTGATGAATAAAATCTATCCTACAAACACAGTTTCCTACGGAATAGTGTACGAGATTAGAAATGAAGTTGAAACTAAACTGTACATCATTCTGGAGAGATACTATACACCGAGTGCCTAGTTTCTTTAACTAAATATATCTGAGGCGGAAATATACAGAACTCCGTATATGTACTCATTAGGAGAGCTAATAAGCTTAGTGACCGCACAAGTGAGTGTTGGAGCAGGGGATTTGTTCTGCGATGACATTTAAAGGGAATGTAATCATGGGAAAAAGAAGATGGTACCTTTACACATTCTCAAAGTCTTAAACCAACAGTCAGCGGCAGTCACGCAGTTTTGGAGTAAGACGCTTTCTCGCACTTCCCTGAGCAGGTACTGCAAAGAGAACATCATTCATCATTCAAATTCATTTATAAAGCACTTTAACAATACACACTGTCCCAAAGCAGCTTTACAGAAGATAAACAATAACAAGAAAGTAAAATTCTAAAATGTGTGATATGTATCCCAATGAGGAGCCTGAGGCGACGATGGCAAGGAAAAAGATCCGTAATGTAATGTTAGGAAGAACCCTTTAGAGGAACCAGACTGAAGGGGAAACCCATCCTCATGTGGGGGACAGCAGAATGTGTAGTTACAGGTGACATGCCGTGTAAATGCAAACATATATTCACTCTAAACAGATTCTTCCACAAAAGTTCAACATTTCACATTAAACTTTATATTAACTATTAATTTTATATACATATATATATATATATATACACACACACACACATTTTTGTTATTTAGGATTACACTGTTAAATTCTGCTAGAAATGCTATGAACTCTGCCACAGGAGGAACTCTGCCAGGCTGCTACCTGTAACTAGAAGGAAACATGCGTCTGCTCTCTCTTTCACTCTAACACACTACATGTTCTGCGAGTACACACACAAGTATCCGTTGCAGCTCTCCAGCCCCATCTGTAGATTAAGGTTATGAATACGCAGCACTAATAAATGAGACATAAATGAACCAAAGGGAAATGACTTAAAGAAAATGTGAGTTGTTAAATGCTGAGGAAATCCCTGCTGGAAAATACCGGCCAGGAGGAAGTGTGTTCTAAAAGCTGGGTTTCCTTTCTTAAACTCCTTTATTTTGACTTCTCTATTTAGAGCATGACCGAATGCATTGAAAGCAAGTACAGTATGTGCAAGCTTTCCTTTTGCCCTCTTTCAGTGTTTTTCAGCGCCACTGACTCTCCATAAGCCCCTTACATTTACAGTTGTGGCATTTAGCAGATGCTCGTATCCAGAGTCACTTAAATTGATGTTATTTATCGAACTGAGCAGTTGAGGGTTAAGGGCCTTGCTCAGAACCCCAGTCGTAGCTTGGTGGTGGTGCTGGGAATCAAGTCCACGATCGTTTGGTCAGCAGTCCATAACCTTAAGTACCTAAGCTACCACATCCCCCTGAGTCCGGTTGAGGAGCAGGAATCTACCACCAGATGTCCAGGCTGAGCTGGCAGGTGTTAATTAGTTGAAATAAATAAAAATAAAAAATGATGTCTGGAATAATTGCAAAACATTGTTAAGTTTTCAATCCTAAGCGAAACCAACTGCGGTCATTACACAGCAAACAATCCATGCATCTTAAAGCTGTTCTTATCAGTGATATTTAGTATCATAGGTGTAAAGAAAGAGCAGCTCAGTAAAAGGTGCTGCAACAACCATGAAGGTAAAATGAAAGACTCTTACAGTGACCCCTTCAACCTGAAACACACACACACACACACACACAATAAGTTTGGAAATTCAACCGGTTCCATAAGGATCTGATGCCATTTCAGACTCGGCACATAAAGAAAGCTCTTATGGTTGTAGCCGTGTGGACGACTCACTGTTTGCTTCGTACGCGGGAACGTGAACACTGCACACGCGTCTAATCAGCACAGTAGTCTACAGAATGTTCGGTAGGTTTAATCTGAAAACAATTGATGGCAAAACTGAAAATATTTACAGCACATATTGCGTAAACACTTATGGTGTATGTACAAAGAAATCTACATGCAAAACGTATAAAATAACTGAAAGAAACAGTTTACAATGATCTTACAAAAACAATAATACCAACAAAAAAGAAAAATGAACAAAACATTAAACGCATCCGGTCCGACTGCCGATGATTTAACAACATCTGTACAATTTCACAACCACAAATAAATTAGAAGACATGGTACGGAACCACAGCCGGTCTTTCCTACAGGAAAGACTCTCTGGCCCCAACACTCGCACATCCGACCGAGTTCCAGGAATAAAAAAAAAAAAAAAAAAAAAACAAGCTACATGATGGGATGCAACAGTTGCAGGTGCAGCGGGACATGAAATGCGGTTTTAGGGTACACACCAACGAAAAGCTGGAACAGAAAAACCTCCAGTGCAAAAATTACTACTTAACCAAATTGCTGAAAATCTGCTCCTAGCCACCGTACCACCAAAAACTATTTGAGGCCTCGACCATGTGATCTAGACGGGAATAAAAACTAATCAATGCGATATTATATCAACATGATCATTTAAAGGCTTCACATTTATGTCACGAGTTCTTGGCATCACAAGAAGCTGTTAAATAACCAAAACAGCCTGAAAACCTGCCGGTGTGAACGTATGTTACTCCATCTCTAGGAAATGTCAACAATTTTCAAGAAACAAATGATCAGACGTATAAAATAAAGCTATGGTAAACACATGTAAACAACCTGCCTGTGTATAAATTAAAACAGTGAAATGTGATGATAAACATGGAAAAAAAAAAAAAAAAAAACAAGCTTCATGGAGCTTTGCAGAACTTTGGTGCATTAATAATATTAACAGAAAAAAGTGACAAGAAAGCATAAGTGCCATGTAGAAATGACCCTGTGACAGGACAGGGAAATAATACTCAACAGAAGATAACGTCCAGGGCAAAAGAAACGCAACTAACAGCAGAACTTGCAGTACCAAGAACATGCTCGTCTATATATTTATTACAGGTACAACAAGATGTCTTCATAAATAGTTGCATAAACTGGTTAAGCGGCAACATTGCACATGATAAGAATCTGGAACGTAACATACGACGTGAGTGCATTTACAGTATACAGTCTTTTGCTGTGAGCTCATACAGGAACTGTCACTCAGACCGCTTGGTTGCCCTATGGCTATCTTCCCATTCTTCATCATCATCATCATCATCATCTCTCCATGCTGGATGATCTCTGTGAACAAAGAGCATTTATACAAAAAAACAAAACCAAACAAACAAACAAAAAAAAAAAAGAATTGGTAGACACTATGTACAAAGTAAGGCTTATACATCATCTTTAAATTGCACAACACAATTTGATCGACGGAAAGCAATTAAAAGTGTTTGAGGTTTCGCTCGCAGCACTTTTGATAAACTGGTACGGCTAATTGTGGGTTGATGACCGGCAATTGACAAAGCAACGCACTAAGCCAGGAAACCAAACAACTTTTGATTTGAACATAAATGATTTAAACTACACGGCCGTCGGAACTTTACACGTTGCATCATTTGGGCTGAATCCAGACTGTTGTTGTTTACTTTTTGCTTTATTAGTGTTAAACGTTCAGAAGCGTGCCTAGTATCACAAGTATTTAGGACTTGAACACTGTAAAAGCGCTAAAGAACTGATTGCTCCGTCTGGCTCAGGCAAAAGTGGGGGTGGGGGAAGTTTCGCTCCACACAGACGCACGCACACACACACGCGCACTAGATCCGTCCGCATCACTTTTGCCACTATGGTCCAGAGCCATTTTATCCACACAATGAGTTGATCGGTGTGGTTTAACTGATCGCTGATCAGTAAAACAGTTCCATATATATTCCATTCATTAAGTCTCTTACAAATGTGTGTTATATACTAAAGCAGCCAGTAGCATAAGACTGGGAAAAGAGCATTTAATCCAGACATCGCTGGTCTCTGAACTGTATTCCACACGGCTCGGATTAGATGAGGCAGTCATTTCCACATGCTTCACTTGACGCAGGATTGAGATTCATTCTTCCGAATCACATTGGGCTTCCGAAAGAGGATGAGATGAGGGGGTTTGTAATCAGATCCTAGGTGCGAGTCTGCTGTGTAGGAAGGGCCTGATGCCCACTAACGGCCGCAGGTCGTTGTGGTGTTTGCGCCGCTCGATGAAAGTGATGAGCCTGGAGGTGTCGATGCCTTCAGTAGACCCCTGTCCATTCCCCTGCCTCAGCCAGGGGTCCTGCAGGCAGACAGACGGGGCGGGACGTCGGTTAGGCTCAGTCCTAAGCAGCACACACACAAAATCCCGCGCCTCCTGGCTCACACCCTGGAAGTAATCATCAGGGAAGCTGAAGTCTAGCCGGCAGATATTGAGGCACGTCTCCTCCACACTCTCGTCCAGGAAGGGTGACGCCCCGCTCAGGATTACGTAAGTGACCACACCGAGGCTCCAGAGATCAGAGGATAGAGAGACAGGCTCCCCTAGTATTACCTCTGGGGCAGCGAATTCAGGGCTGCCCAGGAGAGGGTGAATGTAGTGCGCAGAGTTCAGCTGCACCGCATCCCCAAAATCAGTCAGCTTCACGCTCAGCTGAGATGAGCTTTGATCTACCACCAGATTTTCAGGCTGAGGGGGAAAAAAAAAAAAAAGGTTTAAAAATCTTAGATATCATTAAATTAGGAACACCTCTATCATCAGTTACGGATGCAGTAAGCGCTCGTACATCTACAGTGTACATCTAGAAACGTATCACCTGCATCAAGACAAATGCCCCGAGTTCAAAATCATGGTATTATTTTGAAATGGTTCACTAACACACGTTAAACGCCTGACAGATGTGTGCACCTGCAACATGTTGAACTGGAAATGAGGGCGGAGTCTTTATGGTATAAGACCCTGTGTTAAAGGGAAATTTTTTTTTTATTTCAAGCATGATGTGTTTAAACTGACCTTTACATCCAGATGAGCTATTCTGCAGTTATGCAGGTACTGCAAAGCTTCAAAAATGTCACGCAAATAAAAGGCCACTTTCTGCTCTGTGAGGTTCCCCCAGCTGACGATGAAGTCCAGCAGACGTCCCTGATCAGCCCTGAACGCACAAATCATGACAAATGCACGCATTTAGTCAAACACACACACGCTCTGCGTACAAACACGTTTAGAACTTTGTCAGCGTACTCACATGTCAAGGATGAGCGCGTAACTGCTGGGGGTCTCGAAGATGTCCTGCAGGCCGATTATATTAGGATGCTGTAATCGTTTTAAAATGCCGAGTTCCTGCGTGACCTCATCACGTTTCATCAGCTTCTTATTGACCATCTTAACAGCCACGCTCCGTTTGGTTCCCTTCTGGTCGCAGCGTTTCACTACGGCAAAGCGGCCCCTGACACAAACAACACGGTAACTCGTTAATTAATGATTTTATTCAAAGTCAGACAACGCCTTACACATCTCAGCATCATTTTAAGCTGCACAGCTCCATATCAAACGCGAAGAGGGAATACTGCATCTAGCAGTCTGTTTTACTTGGCCATATTTAAAATTGTGCTTGAGATGCATAACCATTCTTCTTTTAAAGTTTCCCGGATGATGTCATAACAGAACCTTTACATGGGCCTAGATGTTCAGTTCAAACTGTTTACAGTCAAACATTCTGGGAAAAAGAATTGCTGGTTCTATCTAGAGCAGGGGTCTCCAAACTTCTGGAAACTTAGAGCTACTTCTTGGGTACCGATTAATGATTAGAGCTACCAATTTGTTACTCACTTCTGAAATTGCTCAATTTACCTTTAATTATATATATTAGTTATATTATAACACCATATAAGGCTTTAATAACGTACCTGCCCAATTCTGCCACCTCAGTGTAGAAAGACTCAAAGTTGTCTTTCCACATGACCCGGATTCCATCACTGGAGGTACCTATGAGGAGATGCAGCTCATGAGGGTTTTCCCTGTCTAGGTTTCATCATTACATCATTGTTATACTGTATATGTGTATGTATTTACCCAACACTCTGAGACTGGCTGTGGTCATCACACTCCCTAAATCATTAGTGGCGATACAGGTGTAGATCCCATCATCTTCTGAAGCCACGCCCACAACGCGCAAAGTGGCCTCGCCAGTCTCGCTGCATGATGCATACATATGAAGTGCGTCATTAAATGCCTTATATGCTAATGATAATTCACAGTGTAGCACACGTCGTATTATTGTGAGTGTATATGAGAACGACACAATTGTGTACCTGTAAGCTATGCTGAAGTGGCCGTTGTTGCTCAGCATGCTCTGGTCAGGTCCCTTCCATGTGACGGTGGCTTTGGGGCGGCCGCACACTTTACACCTCAGTGTGACACACTCGCCCTTATCGCAGGTCACGTCACTCAGCGGAACAAGAATCTCGGGCGGAGCTGAAGAAAGGTCATCGTACGCGTTAAACGCAAACGACACGAAACAGGCATTTTATATAATTTGATATTTATATAGTTACCGTAAATTCCGGACTATAAGCCGCTACTTTTTTCATAGGTTTTGAGCCATGCGGCTTATACAAAGGTGCGGCT
>JAOUQX010000023.1:6655265-6666030 GCA_028566295.1 Liobagrus marginatus
ATATGCGGAAAATAAAACATTTCACTGCATGTACGTATGTGACAAATAGGATCTGAAAATGTCAGTAATCATTCAGAGCTTCAATTATTATTATTATTACACACACATATTATACACATACATATATTCATTAATTTAACTTTGGCCATTTAGAGATCCTAATCCTCCTACATGAAAAATAAAAATACCCCATGATAGTTATGCATTTCACAAATATTTCTATGTAACCAAGTTTTATATAAGTTAGACTTTTACTTCAAAACAAAATATATGCTTATTCTCTGCTTTCATAAAGGCAAAGAAACTGGGTAAAGAAGCGAAATTCAGTCAAGAATCTCAGTGACATAAGTAGTTTTATTGCGCTTAGACTGAAATGATAGATTGGAATTTATGTGCGTTTTAAAAATTATATATACAGTGTGACCACTCGAACTGAAAGTAAATACAGCTGTTATAAAAGTGTAGCTCCTCATGTTGAGGGTCAAGTCGCACCAGTATCGGGGACATTTTAACGCGGTGCTCAACGTCACAAGATACGTAATACCAATTCCGGTTTCTGAACCAGTTGTCATAGCGGCGGCCATCTTGGCTCTTGTAAACGCTCCGAATTATTAAAAATAACCGAGCCAGTCTAGTCTAGACATTCGTCACTAAAGGTAAGTGCAGAATTGAAATGCGTTAACGTGTTCTCGTTCTCCTTTTATCTTCTGTACAGTTTAGATTAAGGTCAAGAGGTAGTCCTCGGCCAATGAACGTTCTCATCCAATAGACGATTGTTTTGGAGGATGAACATAGGCGCCATTTCCCTCCTCGGTCTCTGAGGCGCTTATTGGTGGCTAGTGGAAAGGAGTGGAAATGGCAAGAAACTGTTAAACGTGCTCCGCCATATTGGCTCCGCTTTTCCATCGTCTGCTGTTTACAAGAAAGTTCTTGTTGAGCCGAAATGGAGTTAGTTTCATCACTATCGGTGTCCTTAAAAACCTTGATTGGTGGAATCTAGTCCGAGGTTTGATTGGTCTGAAGGACAGATCCAAACGTAGTCTTTATTGGTTAGTATGCGTTTCAGCACTTTACAAACATTTCGGAAACTTGTGCATATGACTAGCTGCTGGAGCGTTCCTGCGTTGCTCCGAGGTTCATGCAAATGAAATGCAATATTTGCGGCCTGCTCATAATACCGATCATTGTCCCCAAAGTTTCAACGTTGTGTCCGCGCGCCCGTGTCCACTGTTTCCCCGATTGCTATGTCACAAGTTTACAGACTTGTTTATTTATTTATTACAGTTACGCATAAATCCCCTGTTTGTCTATTGTGTCAGTACACGCGGGTTTGTTTAGCTAGCTGTTGTCTGGTAAACAAGATACAGCTCAGGGAGAAGCTCCGTCATGCATGGGACTGTAAAAGTCGTTATTTATTTCATTCACAATTTACCTTAAAGTCCCAGGCTAGTAAATAACAGTAAATGAAGACATGTTAAATGAGAGTAAATGCTCACTAGCAAGTTTAATTCTGCTACTTTTTTTCGGCTTTGAAGTTTGCCTTGTAGTTGGCTAAGGGTGGACTAATGACATGTCTAACTATAAGCATAAGTGTAAATTGTAGTTTAATATCTAATTAACGAAAATAAATCCTCATTGAGTCTCAAACGTGTGTTTAAATTTAGCGCTAAAGCTCAGAGTACTGTTATTGTACATTTGGACATGTCTTAACGTTACATTCCTACAACGGGAAGTCTATTTTACACTTTTTAAATTATTTGCATGTTTTAAGCCGTTCCTGACTATACAGAATTACGTTAACATGACTTTTTCCATCAAATCATTCTGCATTCTGAAAAGTTCAGTTAGACTGCAACGTTAGCTCTGAGCAGCCATTTTACATTTTAATCACGTGACCTTAACTAAGACTTCAGTATTTAAGGACACTAAACCGAGCGGTAAAAGGTAAAACGCCCTTTAAAATAGAAGAAACATAAAAAACATCACCAAAATGAAAGATGCTGCCATGAATAGTTGGAAAAAACTGGCCCCAGACCAAGTTATTGGAATAAAATCCTCACTTGTCCCCATCATAACATCTTTTGAGGTTTCTTGTGGTTTGTGGTGATTAAGCCTGTTCTGTAACATCTAACTCAAATGCTGTATACATGTCTCCATACAGAAAACATCACTATATCAGCTAGAACGTAAGCATCATAAAAGCTGTGTATGTGGAGTGTGTACTGCAGTCAAATCTACAGAAATAATACTATATTTGGAATTAGTGCATTTTTCTAAACATTTAAGATGGAATTAGTGGCAAAATTGCTGCTTTAGAAAACCTTCCATCAATCAGCATGCACTCTCCACATTACAGCTGTGAAGGTTGGGCAGATTGGGACCTCTGCTGTTCGAACACTGCAGTTGCGTTAAATTCCCAAATCAAAAAATGCTCGTATGCAGTGTGATCAGGTATTCGGTGTCCATGTAATTATGAGCTACAACCAGACTTTTCCGTTTTTCAGGTCAGCAGCTGGTCACATCAGACGAGCCGAACGCAGAACTTAACCCTGACAGACATGTACTCCAGTGTGTATTTGAAATACTCTCGTACACATTGAGGTCGGAGCTAGTGAAGGTAGTGTAGCTTGAAATAACACACATAGTTTGTTTTTACTTAAATAACAGAGAGCTAATTCAAGCTCGTTGATGTCACTTTGGTAAACGCTTATCACCCACAATCTGCCAATCCTTTAGTCTGGCTCATGCTTTAATATCTGCTCAAACTAATCAGGTTTAAAAGTATTACATTTAAACGCACAACAGCATCCTACTCGTCATCTTGTAGAGCTTTAGCTTGTAGAACTACCTAAGAGGAATCGGTGCATTAAGTTGTATTTCTCCTGTGACGCCGACCTGTAATTTCTGATTAGCATTCACCCGCCAACTTCTCACACGGATAACAAAAATCCAGCACCAGCTCACAAGTTAACCACAGAAACACCAAAAGCGTCAACAGAAAAAAAAGAATAAAGATTTACTTTTAATATCTAAACCCTTCTGTCTAGCTGCTAGTAGGTGAAACCCACCCTGTGGTTCTGCTCCGACTGCAGACCTGCGTAAACACACACTGTGCTTTCGCGTTTATTTAGGAGCAGGAGAATTTGATCGCATGGAGAATGTGACTACATTTGATACCTCGCCACGCTCTGTTTGGCTGTGCATCAGGAATATAAATCCTAAATCCTTTTTAGTACATTTCTGTTGTGCCACGTGTTCACACACTGCTTGTTTTTAGCTGTTGGTCCTTTAGGTTTTTTTTTTTACACTTAAGAAAACAAGTGGGGAAATAAATCCAAGTGATGGATCGTTAATGTTTACTCAGCGTGTGCACATGAAGTATATTATACTAAAACAACTTTCTGTTTACTTCAGTGTGGGTTTTCGATTGGCTGAGGATGACTAAACATCAGTCTGGGCATCATATCGATCTACGATCACTTCAACCTTTCTTCGTGTTGTTGTGCCATTATTATATTTTAGGTGATTTGTTCTGCGTGTTTGATGCTCATCAGGTCAGGTGGAAGTCAGGTTAAGGGTTACATATATTTGCAGTATAACGTAATAAAACACGTCACGCATTCTCGTTGCTGATGTGCAGGTCAGTGAATATTCATGATGTACTGTTTTTGATTCTGCGTTACCTCAGCACCGCTTAAGCGCAGTATCTGGCAAATAGGCTGTAGTGCCAAGTGTAAAGCAGCTCTAAGTGGCAGAGTTTAAACGTGATAACGCTTCGGCTTATTTCCTGCATTCAAAAGGTAAGAATCATGCCACAGTAAAAGAAAGACATTACACTATCAAAAGCCCTGACATGCTGTTCACTGGCGTATGTTGGTGGGTAAAATGTAGTTAACGTAATTCAAAGATTAGATATGTGAACGTAGCAGTGTATGGGCATTGTTCTCCTCAGTCGAATGTTACACGTTGCGTCAGCACCGGCGCCAAAGTCCGTTATTTGACACGTTTTCTCGTCACACATAAAACATGCTTGAGTCAGGCGTGTGTTTAATATTGGATCTTGTTTTATTAGTATTTTTATTATTGCATCATTCACCACCTGTATGGTCACTGATGGAGAAAACTGCTACATCTGCCCTTCAGCTGATCGTTTTAGAGCCACCGAGATGCAGACTGAGTAATAATAAATAATAATAAAATAAATAAATAAAAGTAGCTTCAAGGTGAGTTGCGTCACTGTGAACATCGTGTTTAAACACAATGACAGTCTTTTGTGATTTAAGCTACTCGTCTGCCAGGTTAGTAGGAATAATAACTATTGAAGCTAATAGCCTAAATGAAACAACTTCTATGGATTTGTCCACTCCTTACTAGATATTTACTGGAATGACCAATAACCTTCAGGTCATTCTGCCATTTTAGACGTCCTATACAGTGCCTTCACCTTCTCTATACACGGTGCAGACCTGTTCAGTAATTTCAATAATTTAGTGATTGCTGTACTATGTTATGATGTGACATGAATATTGTAAAGCTCTCGAAGCCGTGGTTCGTGCAGCGTAAGTCGGTAACAGGCTTTCCATGAAATGAACTGCGCTTAAAATAACCCTTTGTACAAGATGCTTGCTAATATTACGCACACCCGGACTGAAATAAACAGAGATTGTCATCTCACGATCTTGTATCTATTTTGGGCAGACGGGTTTGCATGTTCCTGATTTTGTCAGCATATTTGGCCAAAGCTTTGGCTTAAGGTCACCTTTAACTGCTGTGTGTGTACAGAGCACCGTGTTCTCATTATCTAATGAGACTGCTGTTTACAGTTTCACGTCATCTTAAACAGGGTGAATGTATTGCGCTTCGGTGCACAGACGTCCTTGCGAGCCTGTGCGATTGCTTATCTGCCCTGTGTGACATTCCACTTTAAATCATCCGGCGACGGCATGCGGCAGCCACGCCGACACGCCTCAGAGCCAATCGGTGGCCTCGAGGTGATTTACGTCAGCGCCCAGTCAGCCAGTGTGCGAGTCAGAGGGGCGGGCTCTAGAGACATTTTGTTTGACATTGTAAATAAGCGAGGCACAGTTGTTAGTAAGAAGCCAGTCGGTCACACCGGCGCCGTCCAGCTCCAGCAGGAGACCAGATCATCAGAGCAGAGATCTGACGCTAGCGGACAGAAACCCTCCTCCACCCTTATCATTCCTTCTTTTTTTTTTTTTTCCGTCCTTTTGTTCGTTGCTTTCTTGCTGTTCCTTTTTTTTCCTTCCCTGACCCCTACCCCACTTCTCAAGGTAACTTAAAACAGGAAGTTGACTCTCTGTGAAAAGGGGTGGAGCAGAAAAAGGCTGAGGAAAGGGAGGGCAGGCAGACGGGCGGGCGGGGCGAACGTTCAGAGGGTGGAATTACACAGCCTAAGGACAGTCAGCTGAGCCAGTGGAGGCGAAAACATGCTCCATGGGATTTAAAGAGAAGAGATGAAAAGGGTGGGACCTGAAGAAGAGGCGGGCCATAAGTATCACGTAGCAGGCTAGATTGCTTACTTTCAAGCGTTAAAGGGAAAGCAGGCAGGAGATTCTTTGCCCAGCACTTGCTGTTCTTCTCACTCACTTTCTCTGCTGCTTTCTCTCTGACTTTACATTGAAGCAGGGGTCAACTGAAAGACAAACAGAAGTGTGGCTGGGTGCAGACGGACTGAAGGCTCTAGGTGCCTTTAGTAGAGTCAGACAGGAGGAATGGAAGGGGGCTGTGTATTTAGGAATGAGAGAGTGGGGGGGGGGGTAGGAGTTGATGGGGTAGTGAAAGCAGAGGGGGTTTTGAAAAGGGGATTGTTGCTATTCTCTCGGCTTTGGGATCAGCGAGCAATGCCCACCGCCTGCCCCACACACAGCCTTTGTTTGCTGCTAGGACAGAGCTTGTGGACTGTTCAGTTTTTTCGGTCACCTCTGAAAGAATCCGGGACCCTTCTCCAGACTGCAGTTCACTATGCAGGGCGCGAGGTAAGTGTGACATCTGCGTTTGAGCAGATATCCCACAAACCAACCTGTGTTTGTTTCTCTGTTACTGGCACTCTATCTCTGTCTGTCTGAAATGGGATGCTTCCTCTGTCCTCTACAGCGTGTCTCCTCCTCCTTATGCCCTCTGCTTTCTTCTTTTTCATGGAAAATAAACAAAAAATTCCCCTTAAAGCCGTTTTTTCCCCCCCCTTCATATTACGGTTATGTAATATGTAAGTGCCATGGTGTCCGAATAGTTTGGTTCTGGACCTGTTAACAGACTTGGTAGAAAGTATTTTGCGCGTTGATTATGATGTCGATTGCGTATCCTGAACAAAAGTCCTGCTTCACCTTCAGGGCCCAGTCTTCCATGGCTTGTTTACACTTTACTGACGGTGGTGTAGCACAGAGGGCAAATATGCTGGTAGTGTCTAGGGTTCAAACTTGAGATGTTCCCACAATAAGGTTTAGAATTGGTTTGTTTGTCTTTTCCTTCCTTCTCGTGTTTCAACATCTCCACTGGGGTACTTTGCTCACGTTTAATGCTTGCTAACCGAATCGGAGCTCCATTTCGATTTCTGTTCTGCTTCTAATTGAAAGTTTCCACTGGTTCCTCGGACAGTAGAGTCCCGATAGGGGATGGGGTACTAAAAATAGCTCCAAGTTACTGCTAAATCCCAGAGCGATTTGTTGTTTGCCTGGGGCTTAAATATCATTTAAGCCACTTACTGCTCTATTTGCAGTGTGGAACCAAAAAAAGAGGTTGAGAACGCGCATGTCGATCCATGTAAAGGTGACCTTTAGCATGTTCAGTCTTATGACCCAGGTGCTTTTAACTCAGGACGGAGCTTTTTTCATGTTCTAGAGGAAGCTTTTACGGTGTACCGTTTTGTTTGCTCTGCAGCTAGCATTAGCTTGTCGTACCCATCTGTGCTAATGGGGCCTGTTGGCGTATGAAGGTCACAAGAATGTGAGAGCGGCTCGCACAGTCACTCAGTCAGCAGGGAGAGCATGAGACCGAGAGGGCAGTACATGCCTCGCACACCATCACACAAGAGGGGCTCTTTCAGCATCAGCTTGCTCTCTGGAGACATCTGCACGCAAATTGGCTCCTCAGGTTTAACTCGGGGTCAGCGAGAGCTACAGCAGGAGTTCTCTGTTCCCTTCTCGCTTTCTTTGCTACTGTATCTCCTCTTTTTTTTTTTTTTTTTTTTTTTTAAATCCCCCATCTACCAAATGACCTTGAGAGATCAGTTCTGCTTCCTGGAGTTGGTGTGAAGCAGAAAGAAGGACACGTTTTGATTGATACTCATTGTTCACACAGTGCTGTCATATCTGCTGTTATCCCCTAACCCCTGTCTTTAGATCTGGAAACAAGTCGAAGGTTATTTGTTTGTTAATTTCTAATTGGTTGCTCGGTGCTTTGTTTTGTCAGGGTTGACGATTAACCCGCAATCGCGACAGCTTTCCTGTCTGTCCTCTGTATGAGAACGTCATAGTAGTTAATGCGTCCTAAATATCACTAGACTTGCGTGTTTAGTATCCTTGAGATGACCTTTTAGTATCATGCAATGGTTTTTGTGAGGTGGGGGGGGGAAGCATCTGCTTGGTTGTGTAGCTTTTGAAATTGAATCTCATTACCATTCCATGTTATTCTTAAACGGTACAATCCGTGTGTAAAGAAGCCTTTCGGTTTCTGCTAATTCAGTCGCGTGCCTTTTTAAACACATACATTTGTGGCAAATTGTTTTGCGCCTGCTTTTTTTAAATTTTTTTTTTTAACACTGCTCCCCCTCCCCATGCCTTTAGTACTTGGATGTCAGATAAGGTTGTGTTCCTCCTTCATATCTGCTCTCATCAGTGCTCCATTTTCAAGGAATGAGGGCGGGGAGGAGAAAGACATGTAATGATAACACGATATAGAGATCACTGGAAGCAAAATCCTCCCCCCTACACTCATCGTTTAAAAGCCTGATGTACTTTAAATTAATTTGTGGTTAATCAAATTCTTCACTTTAATTTGCGTGCCACTTCCCCCCCCCCCCCCCTTCTCTAAGCACCAATCATATCTCAGCAGCAGCACCCAGACAAGGGCACCTTGGTTAAACCTTCATATTCCTGATGTTAGTAGCTGGGCACCAACAGTGTAGGATTAAACGATGTGAAATTCATGGATTTAAGCGAGCTAGCTCGCATCAAGTCTCTGTCGTTCTCAAAGCTTTGCTTTTCATTTTACGGCAAAACATGAGCTTGTGTAAGGAAATTAACTGGATTAATTATTTACCTGTTGAAGGGGTTAACTTTTTAACTAGGATTTGGCTTCATTTTTTTCCTTTTGGTTAAATGTTTCTAAAAGACCAGACAATTAGTAAGCCTTTAAAACACATGTTTGAACCAAGAAAGCACAACTGGTGGTGTTCTGTGTAGACGGATGGCATACTGTCAATCACATGGACACCAGACAACCATGTGTCCCCCTGAGGTGATGTATGCCGAAGAGGGTAGTCAGCTTAAACAGCTTGGAATGATGCGGCTGGGTTTGACTTTACGCGTTCCTTTTGGATGTCTTGCTCTGGAAACTTTTTGTGATAAATCTGTACCTGGGTCACTGAAATGTCAACATGACTGGATAGATTAAAAAGCGTTGCAGGCACAACTGTAGAAACTGGAGGTGAGGCTTCATGAAGGATTAATCCTGAGGTGCATTCGAAAAGCTCAGGCCGTTTTTAATAAGGCGCTGTTGACATTAGTTGTGGACTTTAGACATAACAGGATCGCAGTGTAAATCAGTGACTGGTTCTTATGTAAAAAATGGAAAATAAAGCTTACTCGACAAAATAACCCCTAGTCCGCCCTTATTTTAAAGGCCGAATTGTAAGAATGTGCTAATTTTACTGATTTATTAACAGCTAATGTTTTAGCCTGACTAGTCGTTAGCAATTCTAGATTTTTTTTTTTTATTATTGCATCTTCAGTTATTCTACACATCTCTGATTTAGTATATTTTAGTCGTCTTAAATATTCCTGAATGGCAAAACTTTGTATGGTCACGTTGCGTTATGGATGCGCTTGAATTTGTGTCCACACAGTAGGTAAATGCTTTATTCGTGGCTGTCGAGAGGCTCGACCTTGCGTCTCTTTCCATCCTAACATGAAACGCTTGCCGCAAAAAGAACCGTGCACTTTGTCCTCCTGCGCTTAAAACACTTAAAGCGGCAGCCATTACAGTGGATCTAATTAACTGCAACCTATTTCAGGCCACCATTTTAACCCATGCATCTTTGAAAGGTGTGAAATGGAGGCACACACCTTTGCTGAGGTACTGCTAAGCGCTGCGGCGGACCTGCACCTGCATGAAACAGGCCGGGGCTCGCAAACAAGATCCTGCTGATTCAGCTTGTGCAAGCAGCATCGGTTTTCTGAGAGGCAGAAAAGAAGTCGACACTGTCAGTGAGGCAGGCGCACAGGTCAGGAGAAATCCAACACCACCACCAGCACTGCCCTGTGTGCTGAAGGGCAAACAGCACTCTACGCTTGCAAGCACAAAAAATGCAGACATCGTAGTTTGTGTATCAAGGGCAGAACGCACGGCCGGAGTTCTGTATATTAAACCCTGTTAGCTTTGGGACCTGGTCTGTACACAGTACATTTTTATCATTTAAATATGCTTCTGTATTCATTCTGTTTATGACCAAGAAACAGCCTGTTTGTGGGTTGGTCCTTTATCACGTGTCGTGTTTCAGAATAAAAGGTGTTGACATGGCTACAAGTTTAAACATCCAGCCTGGCTATGCTGACACAGCACTCCTTAAATGAAGAATTTGCTGGTTTAAATTGCCTCCCCACATCTTGGGCTTTTGACTGTAGCCCTGCTGTCACTGCCTGGTAATTAAATTGCTAGTTATTTAAATAGTGTTAAGTGAATCATCTAATTTATTATTATTTTTGTTTATCCGTGGCCAGCATTCGGAATCAACCATCCACACTCCAAAACAGTCACAAGACCAAAGGCAGCTGCTGTTTTTATTGTTTCCTAAATTAACCTCTGCAAACTAATCAAACACAACAGCACACTTCTGCCCAAGGCAGTTGTTTTTCCCTCATAAAATTGATGCTGAATGATGCTTCAAACCTAATAGTCTTTCCTTAGCGACACTGCAGTGTTCTAGTTTATTTTACCACACGATCGACTTAAAAAAAACCAAAAGAGATGGGGGACGTTTAATGCAGCTGGGCCTGGTCAATACACATGATTTATTTATAGCTATCGTTTCTGCTCTTAATGCTATTGATCCATGTTCTCGTTTTAAAAGCCCCAGATCCTGTGTGCAAGTACGTAGTTATTGGTCTCGGTTAAAAGCCTGCTTTTCTGCTCATCGTCTCGTTTGTAATAATGTATGCGAGGGTGATCTGCTGCATTTGACCTACATGGTGATGACATACAAGTGCTATTATTGCTCCTCTGTCTAAACCCGTAGCACTATGCTTTGGGTTCGGAATCTAGTTGTATTACACAAGGCCTGGTCATCTGTACTCCTGCTCATGCGCCAGCGGCACCCCACCCAGCTATTTTTGGCTTCCTTTTTTCTGCCAGAGTGGTTTAAAGGAAAAAGTGCAAGCAGCCCTGTGTTCCCAGGAGCACAAGCTCAGACAGGTTGGCTAAACTTGTGAGCAGAATTCCTCTCATGCCATAGTAACCTGCCAGCTTCCCTCTGTAAGCAGCAAGCCTTATAGCCCAGGCCTACTCGTTTCGCGAGTCTGTGTGTGTGTGT
>JAOUQX010000023.1:6675631-6688415 GCA_028566295.1 Liobagrus marginatus
TGACCCCAGTGTATTCTGACAGATATGCTGGGATATGCGGAAAATAAAACATTTCACTGCATGTACGTGTATGTGACCAATAGGATCTGAAAATGTCAGTAATCATTCAGATCTTCTATTATTATTATTATTATTATTATTATTATTATTATAGTCTCGTCATATGGTGGACTGCAGTCCAGATGAAGAAAGGTACTACAGCAAGTCTGATAGACATATATACGAGAAAATGTCGCTAGGTCAGCAACTTAAAAAAACAACAAAACAAAAGTAAACCCCGTGGCAGAGCTGGTTCTTTTGTGTGAACGCATCACATCCAACTTTTCTGATAATTATTCAGCTGAAGTTCATCGAACCAGACACCAGCTACTGGACTAGAGGCATCAGACTTGACCATGAAAAGCAAAAAATCCAGCAAGACAAAAATGTTTTGTTTAAACAGAGTGAAGTCAGTCAACTAAAATGCATCCATACATCATTTCATGTCCGAAATGAAATGAACATCATACATGTAGGCTGTTTTGATGTGTCTTTGACCCTGAGGATGGAGAACGAGAGATGCTATGCTTTGTTCTGTGTCGTTGCCTTCCCCCACACACCGCTTGTTCATTCTCACTACAGTTGTAACAAGTGCACCACTTTAAACCAACTTGCTGTTTTTAGCTCGTTATACATCAGCTCGCTAATGACGTTCTGTTCTGCCCATGTCAGCAATGCGTCAACATTTTTGTTCCTGCTTCTTATGCTGAGTGCCACTTAACATTAGCTTTGCATGTGCTTATTGCCTAATCCAGCTTTTCAGTTTCACTCCATCTCTCTTTTTCTTCCTCCTGCCATGTGTTTATCCTCAGGTGTTGCAGGGGACCACCATGCAGCAGCTACAGCAAGTGCAGGTAGCTCAGTCACAGGCTTCCCCCATCACGGTAAACAATTTAGACCCCAAACTCCACCTTATATCTCCCTAATCTAGCACCTGCTTGCCAACCAAGGGTCATGCTGTCTGCCATGTCTATTAAACCGTGTGAATCTTTGCTTCTGGTCTGTTTCTCATTATATTTCCCAATGTTGTATCTCATGGGGAAATTTGATTTTGTAGAACGGCAGTATTATTAATTTTCACATCATGAATATGACCTTATTAAGGCAGGAGAAAGCTGATGATAGAATTCCAGATTTTATGAAGTGTTTCCACTGTACATACCTGTCTCCATAGTTCATGAGGTCACAGCAGGATGATGAATCCAGTCTGCTGAATAAATTGCTCTTGTATATTGGGTGTCCCTCCCTGAAGACTTGGTTGCTCTCCTTTCAAGGCCAAGTGATTTGCTGCCCATGTTTCTCTGCTTGCTGCAGGAGGTCGGCGGTTACAGACTTACCCCACTCTTCTTTCCTATTGCTTGGATCAGTTCCTTGTAGCTCTCAAAAAGCCGTGTCTAAAAGGGGCCGATGTTGGGAATGTTGTAAACTTTAGTATCGCTGCTGAAAGAAAACCGCTGGAGAGGAATATGGCGCTCTTGCACAGGGAAAAACTTTATTTGCTCAGACCCTTAACACTTCTCACGGCCCTGCTACTTTCTTCTCTCTCCTTCTGTTAAAGAGTGCTCCAGTGACCATGCAGGTGGGAGAGGGCCAGCAGGTGCAGATCGTGCAGGCGGCTGCACAGGGCCAATCTCAGGCGCAGGCAGCGCAACCAGCTGGCCAGACCATGCAGGTCATGCAGCAGATCATCACCAACACCGGCGAGATTCAGCAGATTCCTGTAAGAGATACACCAGTATGACCATCCCGTTAATGCATGAGTATTATTCTAGTGTCTTTACTCATTTCGTCAGCCAAATATCCAGTCTTCTGCTTCTGTTATGAAACTATTCTATATAGAGCAAAGAAAGAACCCCATAATCTCATTAGGTTTCAATGACTATTAATTTTGTCTAATTTGAATTGTGCACATTTGTCAAACATATTTAGACTTCTTTACATATGTGTTCAATACAATTAGGCAGATTTGGAGTACATGGGAATAATCTGAAATAATAAAAAAAAAACCTGATAATTGTAGTACAATAGCTTAGTCTGATCAACATGGCCCACTTATATTAGCATGGAAGTGTTACTATATTAAAACCTAAAATCCCACACAAATCCATGAAGAGGCTGTATATTATTCTAGAATGTTCTAATCCTTCATGTATTTAGCGTAGAAGATAGCAAAGCCCTAAAGGGGTTCCTAAATGGTCAGTGGATGGAATTGATCACTGGCTCCTTCTTGTGGTGGTGTTCAACAGGTGCAGCTGAATACTGGAGGTCTCCAGTACATCCGCCTGGCTCAGCCAGTTTCAGGAGCACAAGTCGTTCAAGGACAAATACAGACACTGGCAACCAACACTCAGCAGGTAAAGCACAGGAAAGCTAATTATTAAGCCTCTTAATGCCTATATTAATAAAATAATATCTTTCGAAATAGCTGCTCTTTTATAATTCTTGTTGCTTGAGGTATTCTATTCAATTCAATTTTATTTATAGAGCGCTTTTTACAATACACATTGTCTCAAAGCAGCTTTACAGAAGAATCACATTAAGAATAAAAAAATAATAATTTTATACCTATATATAGGTATATATAAAAAAAAAAAAAAGTAACTATACTGATATTTTAACTTGTCATTTTGCCGTGTCCTCGTTTTCATTTGGATGCTTTCCCACAGACATGAAGGGACATAATGTGCATTTTGCTTTATATGTTGGCAGGTATCACAGACAGAAGTGCAGCAAGGACAACAGCAATTTAACCAGTTCACTGATGGGCAGGTAAGATTCGCAAGAGTCACAAAGTTTCACTAAAATCTACAGACAATCTTCTTGAATTATAATAGTATAGTAACAGACACAGGGTGTGTGTTTAAAATTAAAATGAGCTACTACTAGAGGGGAAAAGATGTAAACTTCTTCTGTAGTGAGCTTTATTGCCCATCATATTAATATGCGCCTGCTTAGAGTAGCAGGTTAACAGCCTTCAAACAGAAAAGTGAAGTTAATTAATCCTGTTTTTCACCCTAGTAGATGGTAGCTAATTATATGCGAGTAAACAAACTAATGATTTTATGTCTGCGGTGGTTAAAAATGGAAGCGTTTGAGTAATGTGCATGTATGTGACAAATAGGATCTGAAAATGTCAGTAATCATTCAGATTATCAATTATAATGATTACATTGTTGACCTTTTTTTTTTTTTATGTGATTATAGTGTAATTACGGCACAAAGCACTGTTAACTGATAGCTACAGAATTCGATATAATTGTCAGTCTTTCCATAGTCACATGTGTAGTTCCTACCTGCATACAGGATTTTAGTTGTGTGTAGTGTGTGAGCGTGTATAGTTTTGTTTGTATGCTATATTCCAGCGTTTAAGTATAGAGATTCAGCATACATGTTGCTTCATACACTCTCTCTTCTCTCGGCCCTGCAGCAGTTGTATCAGATCCAGCAGGTGACAATGCCAGCAGGTCAGGAGCTCACTCAGCCTATGTTCATCCAGTCAACAAGCCAGACAGCCGATGGCCAAGTCACCACACAGGTCAGCGCCGACTGATGGGCCTCATGTCCTCCCTGATGCAGCCTGGGCACCGACTGCGCCGCAACCACACTGTTCCAGACCAGCTCAATCGGAGGAATCCCTTCCACACCGTTATCAATACCCACACGGCGCCATTTCTATTATCGCGTGCAGCCATATGCAACGCCATCTGCTCAAACTGCGCTTAGCCCTAGAGCTTTGCTGCAGTTTTTGTTTTAAAGAATGTACCATGATCACACTGTGGCAGAAATATTTAGCTTTTGGCCACAGTCTGGCCAGCCTGGTTAGTTTAGATCACACTGCTCCTAAATCACTGTCTGGCAACATTTCGTCATGTCGCTACATTTTCCTGTCTCCAGCCAAAAACGCCACATTATCCTTAAATATAAACACAAAATTCACTCCATCTAATCCAAAGGTTGAGGAGCTCTTTGGATTTTTGGACAAAAATGATCCCTGTTGCTCAGTACAAGACTCTAAATGGTCCAGTCTTTCCTGCAGTTTAGTTGGAGCATGTATTGTAACCGTGGTCTGTTTGATGTGTGAGGACTCCACTGCCCTGTATAAGGCTTGGGGAATCCTGCCTCGGAGCTCGGTGTGGTTCTGCATAAAAACGTCTGTCCTGGCTCGAGCTACTCTATTTGATTCGCCCTGATTTGTCGATCATGTCGTCTCGTGTACAATTCAAAACACAATCCTAAAGCCATAATCTACACATCCTGTACATGTGGAATTCTGTAGTTTGTATAAATCTGAAATACCTTTTTAATTGTATTAGTTAGTTGTATAGATCTGCAATTTGAACATGTGATATTGTTGAAAGGGCTTCTTACTGTTGGATTTTCTACATGCAAAACCGTGTGTGTGTGAGTGATTGTGTGTGCATGGTTGGTTGGGTGGGCTGGGACAGGGTGTATGAGTGTAATGGTTTGTGTATTCCTTGTGTTTGATATTGTGCATTAAATCCCTCTTTGGACCGGATGTTTTTTCTTCTACTTCTGTGTTTTCTTTATACATTGTCCTTTTTTAACTGTCAAATAATCTGAAAAAAGTGAAAAGTACATTTCTAGGGGTTTTTAATGATGTAAAACAATATTAATCCCAGACTAAAATGCATACAAATTCCTGTAAAATGAAATGCCACCGAATACTTTATTTATTTGTTTGTTATATTTCAGTTGTAGCTTAAAATGAGGGTTGTGTTAAATGCAGGTGGAAGTTGTTTTTGTATACCACACGGTGGCGCACTTTCTCTGTATCTTTATATTATTTTGCAGTACAGAACAACTTGTTACTGGTCACTTGTCATGGCCTTGGTTTAGATTTTTACCTGCGCTTAGGTTTTTGAGGTCTGCTTTTTTGTTTGGTGTGTAAAAAAACTGAACCATAAGTTAAACAGTAAAGCTGCAAACTTTCAGCTACTGGAATCGTTAGAACAGCGCCAGATTATAATAATATAATTCTAAAACTTCTCACTATAAACTACTTATGAACTTCGGAACTTTGATGTCGCTTATAAGTGGCATGTTGTGGGTCATCTGTGTAGGGTGTGTTAATGACCTGCCTTTATTTGGAATGTTTATTTTATTTCTAACAACATTGCATTCAGTGCTATTTGGACTTTTGGCTGCGTTCGCATTTTATATTCCAGCAACATAAATAAGTTTCTCATAGAGTACATTATACACAAGCTCAAAACATTTGTGTATAATGAAAAATGCCAAACAGTCCTCTGTCGTGGCTGTTTACAGTAACTTTGCGAAGACGTCCCCAATGTATTTAATTTAACAGCAATTTGTTAGTTATATAAGTTCTATATTTAATCATTTACGTTTGCATGTCATGTTGTACAACATCTGTTTTTTCTCTTGATGTTAACAAGACAGAGGGAAAACCACAGCTTATGTTCTTACTGAGAATCCAGATAAGCAGCTTTCCTTTTTTTCATGCTTTTCATAAATGAGGATAAATCAATGTGGATAAACGCCTCAGTACAGAAAGCAGTCACAATATCAATGCTCATATCTGATCATGTCAGATTTACTTTTTGAAATTAATTTTCTAATGTGGGTTTCATTTTTCTTCTTACCATGTTTGCTGTAACTGTACATTCCATCCCATTAATAGAAACCTGATTAAGTTTCAGCTTGAACAGCTGTCAGTCATGCTGTAATAGAAATGAATGAACACCTTCAGACCAATCAGATTAGAGCATATAAGCACGCTGTAGGTATATCAACCACGCTGCTTTTTCTACAACACCACCATTTTCTTTGTAAAAATTATGGAAAAAATATAATAAAACATTTTTTACAATTCTTAATCCATCAAGTCCATTTTTAACCAGCAGACATAATAGCCGAGCAGTGAAACTTTTTAATAATAAAAAAAGTAGATGTTGGTAATGCTATCTGAAAAACAAATAGTGAGTATATACTGAAGCAATCTGAGCGCTATTGTTATCATATATTTTTTCTGTTGTTATAAATATTCGTTCATTACCTAGTGTTTATCCTGTTCAGGGTCGTGGGGGCGCTGGAGTCTATCCCAAATAAATTAGGGCGTGAGGCGGGGTACATTCTGTACAATCACCTGCTAATCGCAGGACTAACACTTAGAGACCGAAAACCATTCACACACACATTCACTCCTATGGACAATTTAGAATAGCCAATTCACCTATGCGCAATCGCATGTGTTTGAAGGCGGGAGGAAACTGGAAAGACTCCACACAGTAACACCCTGGACAGGAATCGAACCCATGCCCTTCTTGCTGTGAGGCCACTCTGCCACCGTGCCGCCCTATTACATTAATTCAGTGTGGTTAAGCGCTTGCATGTGGAATCACTTAAAGCAGTAATATTTGTGACTAATGTACATCACGCTCCAGCTGTATCGATCTTTTGTTTAGGTTCATCAGCCATGTCTCCAGCAGTAACTATATGATTTGAAGACCTGTTCCCTTTGTGCTGATTATATTTAATAGCTAATACATAACAGCTCAGCTCAGCTCAGCTCAGCTCAGGTCAATCTACCAATGTGAAGACCAAGCTAGTAGTGTGAGTTAGGCATATTAAAGGTCACTGATGTCAAACCTATAAAGACACATTCTTGTTCCAAGCTCGAGGATTTTTGGACTTGCTTGTAGGACTAGTAAAGATGCCAGTGATCTACGGTGGCTGTGCTTAGCTTGATGGCTGGTGAGAGGGATTTGATATACAAAAGGCCTTTTCAGCTAGAAATGGGCTCCGGCTCACTTTCCCTTCCACTGCCCCACTTACAAAGGCGTCCTGTTCACTCGTAGTTCAGAGACGTGTGTCTGTATGCCTTCATAGTCGGTGTGACTCTTAACGCTTACTCATATTTGCAAACTCCTCTAAAATGATGGCTTCCTGTTAGATGTTCGATTTTTTACATTTACAAAATTTAGCAGATGCTTTTATCCAGAGCGATTTACATTTAACCAAACGGTTGATAACGGATGATGTTTGAGCAGTTGAGTATTAAGGGCCTCGCTCAGGGGCCCAGCAGTGGTAGCTTGGCAGCGCTGTAACTCGACCGCCGTTTTTCGGCTCAGCAGTCCAACACCCTAACCACAAAGCTACCACTTCCCATTTATGGATTTGGAGTAGTAATAAACACAAGAATACAAGCTTAAAAATAATCTTTTCTAATCTTAGAAAACATGTCAGCATCTAAATGACAGTTTGATCCTTCTTCTTCCTTAAGGGCCACAGTATGAACAATTATCCCAGCATGCATCTGTGGGTTTTATTTTCATTTCTCCTAATAACAGCAGCATGTGCCTGAAAGGATTTGGGTTAAAGAGCAAACTGAGAGGAAGAGAAATTTGAAAATGTCATCAGGGTCTGGGAAAGGCGCATAGAATCCTGCGTGTCAGTGGGAGGACTGGAGGTCCGAGCGCTACGGATGTGTGTTTGGAAATTCTTGTCCTGTTGGCTGTCTGATCTAAAATACAGTGTCTCTGCAACATAAGTGACATGAAGGCAGCATCTGTGTGTGCATGCATGAGTGTGTTAATGCAAGGCCTATTATTGCTTATCCCTTTTGGCGCCTCCATGAGACAAGAGGAGTCTGTTTGTGAGTCTTTATTAATGTGTTTAAGAAAAGGCTTTTAGTGTTTACTAGATGTCTGAGCTGAGTGAATGTTAGTGAAGGACGAGTGTTTCCTTTACATCCAGATGGTGACCTTTCCCAGCTGTTAAATGCCATCAGAGTTCATGTCTAACACCCATTGTAGTGACCACAATGGCATCAGTGATATTTGCATGCCAGTCTTCATGCTTAATCAGTTAATAAAGCCGGTTGTCTATGTTAGACTTAAAGTTAAAAATATATTGGTGCTCATACTTAAGGTACTGTTAACACAATTAGCACTGCGTAGCTGTATACAGTATACAGTGTCACATGTCCACGATTGAGTTCTATATAAATGAAATCAAATTGAATTGAATTGAAGTAGGCATCCACCGAGGCTATTGCTATTTACATACAATTACATAACCCTAATGCATGGTATTGACTGCCGGTACACTTTTAACCTTCTAAAAAAAGTTGATGGTCTCACCGCAGCCTTAATAAAAATAAAAAAATCTTTTCCTGAAGCTGTTTCACAGATATTGAATTTGTGATGAAAGTCGTTCATATGCCACCAGTTTGTTAAATGCCACAAGCAGTTGTACTAGTTTTCTGTTTCACAGTTCAGTAAGACATTTAAGGTAGAGAGAATTATACGAATTAGTATAGTCTGTTTTATAACCCTGATATATTTACAGTGCCCAGGCCACTGCAGTGAATATGACCAGCAGCTGTTCCTGTACGATAATCTCGCCTTGGCATAAACAACGTGGTTTTTTTTTTACTCCTTGTTTCCACAGCTGGTCCCAGGTTTTCTTGGAATAATGTTGGGGCCTCGGAATAATTAGGAAAATTATTCAATCCCACAGTAATATTGGCTGAAATTGTGCACTGCCTTATAATTATTATTGTCCTGGAGCAGAATGATTCCAGTAGAACTCCAGAGGAGTGTAAATTGTGTAGTGCCTTAAAATGTGTAAGAGCAGTCAACGGTTAGGGTAGTCTGGGTAGCTTTGCCACCTTACAGGCCCACGGGCTAATCTTGAGCTCACTGTCTGTGTGGAGTTCTGTACATGTTCTCCCTGTGTCATGTGGTTTCCTCCATTTTCCTCATACCTCTCAATAACCTACATACACTGAACTTTCCCCGTGTGTGTGTGTGTGTGTGTGTGCACGTGCTGCCCTGCAATGCACCAGCGTCCGATTCAGGGTGTATTCCTTCCTCAGTCTCAGTGTATCGAGGATTGGCTCCAGATCCACTGCAACCCTGAGGGGTGTAAAATAGATCCTGAAGATGAATGAAGTTTTATAGGTGTCCTGACCGGTCAGTTGAACTGCATGGGTTGAGGCCAAACTTGATCAAGTCTACAGTCATTTGTTCTATAAATAATGTCAAGTTGGAACAAATGTGTAGTGTTGGTGAAAAGATAAGCAAAGAAAGTCCCTGATATTAATGTGCACCCTAAAAGAACACGCGCGCTTTTGTAATATACTGTATTATATTTAAGAATGATCCGTTTCATTTGTTTGGCAGTTGGAATGTTTTAAAAGCACTTTATTTGAACACCGATAAATGTAGACGAGCCTAAACACGAGGATGCGGTGAGGACGGTGTGGTGGGGTTACTGAACATCCCCGCCCTCGCGCTCAGGCTCACCTGCGCTTGTCGGTGCACGCGGCGGCGGCGGCAGCGGGACTCAGTGCGCAGACTCCGTAGCGCTCCTCAGCGCTCACGTGTGAAGCGCAGGAGACGCACAGCGGCGCTGCGTTTGAATCTCTTTCCCCAGTCAGACTGTCGGGAACAGAGGTACAGACAAGACCACAGAGCAACAAATCCATACAGTGTGTATATTTAGCGGGGTTTGTTTGAGCATGCTGCACGTGGTGGGTGACGCCACGCAAAAAAAACGCTGGCAAACTTTTCAACGTTTTTATTTAGGGCTCGCAGTCCGCGCGCTTTAACGATTCGTCCACAACTTCGTTCTGTTGTTTTGCTTGAGTGGAGGAAAGACGAGTGTCGGCTTTAGTGCCGCTGGCTTGGAACTAGAACAGCTCAGAAATGCACATTCGGTTTTTTCATCAGATGTCCACGACTTCCCGATCAGCAGCTTCTCGTGTCCCGCCGATGACTTTTCAGTTTTGTTTCGGGCAACTTTTTGTTCACGCGCAGGTGCGTCTGTGCTCTTGAGACGCACTAACATGCGTTTATAAAAACTTTTTAGAGAACTGTTTTTTTTTTTTTTTTCTTTTTTCGGACGCGCGCTCCAGCTTTGTTTCCGCACGCACGCTCGTTCTGTTAAATAACACACCGTCACTTATGGCGCTTTTGCACCACAGTTGGGATCCAGTCCGGCAATAACGCGTTGTCCTGTGAGCAGAAAGTATGCTGGGCAGCCCGTCCAATAACGGCGGTGTGAGGATGCTCGCTCCGTCCGCGGCCGACGACGACAGGCGCGTGGAGTTCGTGGCGCTGGGGGCTGTAAACACAGAGCCTCCAAGTCCTGAGCGCGCGCCACCTTCACAGCGCACCGGACTGCTGGGAACCCCGTACCCTGTTCCCCCCGGACCCCGAGCCACCACGTCCGCCTCCAACAAGCGCTACCGCAAGATCCAGAACTGCCTCTACAACGTGCTGGAGAGACCGAGAGGATGCGCCTTCATCTACCACGCGTTCGTGTGAGTCAAGTCTATTCACTGATAATAAAAAAAAAAAAAAAAAAGGGGTTTATTTGCAATGTCTCGTGCACCTGACTGGAAAAAAAGTGTCGAGCTGATAAATATTGTCAGCGGATCCATTCTGCACTCGCAGCAAGAAAAAAACAGCGGTTAGACTAAATTGCACACCTGCCGCGCGCTCACCTGGAGGCAGTGACACTTCTGGAATTGGAATATCCCAGAAATCAACTGCACCATAGAGCATGAGTACGTACAAGGCTCATCTTATTATCATTCCCCTCCAACACACCTAATTAAGTTTGCACTTACTTACGTAACTTACATAACTAACGTTATGTATTGCTAACTGTATTATAAAGCTGCTCATGCTTTACAAGACGGCTTCATTTAGTAAATTTAGTATGAATTTTTTTTTTGCACTCATTTTCCCCTTCTATTTTCAATGCGATTCTAATGTCAGAGCTCTGATTGTCCCCAATAAATAAATCTTCTCTCTAACCCATCTCCAAAATTCACCAAGCGATGTGTAGCATCAGGGGTGACAGTCCTGCGCTTTAAGATCATTTGTTCTTGTGTTTCCTTGCAGTATCTGTGCTGTGTCAGTCGACATAACACACTATTGAATAAAACGTCAGCAGATGAATGAAACAAGTCCTTTCAGGACATTTTTTCTGTCCAACACTCAGCACTGAATACTTAACGGATTGATCCAAGTCGATTGTAAATCCAGGTAGAACGTAATGCAGTGTAAAGCTTTATTATAAATTTGAGGCACATAGCAGTTTTGTAGACAATATAGAAATTGCTCTTGGAGTTGGACATTTAGGCATCCAAAATATATATTCCATTTCAATGTATTATTATGTTCATGCAAATATATTTACATTTCATATAAATGCTACAAATATGTCATCTGTGTGGCGGTTTAGACTATATATCTATATGAGTCAACAGTAATGGTACATTTCATTGGTCTATTAGGAGATTGGCCGCTGCAGTTAAGAGCATATCAATCCCAGATGGCATAAACAGACTGATTGGTGGCACACACAAGCGGAAGACTCTATCCCAGTACAAACTAAGTCAGATCCCAGTAAGCTGTCTTTATTGTTTGCAAACACAGAAAACTGTGTATTATTGGCCACGGTTAACAGCCTTATACTGTACATGGAAAGTCAAATGTCAGTAGAGTTAATTTAGTTTTTGTTATTGTGTGCGACTTTAAAACCACATATCGCACTGTGTTAATAGTACATAAATGAACACTTCTTTTCATTTATAAGTGCAGTACAGATCTAGTAGTAAATTATGGATGTCCATAAATTCCACAGTGTTCTTTAGTTTCTTTAGTCAGTCAGCTGATCAATCACACCTGAGTCTGCCCTTCACACACAGTGCTTCACTAAGCACAGCACAGCCTAAATAAAGGCTGCTCGGGTCATCGTAAGGACGTTTATTTCCTGATCACATCTCTCAGCATTCAATTCATTTCCTAACGTTTAAGAAAAATCAATCATATACCACAGCCTGTAGATGATTTCAGCTGATTCTACACTTTAATGCATACTGAATCTATAACTCGGATAGAATTAGAGGAACTGCTGCACATTTAGTCATTACACATTATTTTAGGACATATAGGATCTCGTTTGTATAGGCAGAGACCAAAAGTTTGTGGACACTTGCTCATGGCAGACTCCTCTTCCCCAAACTGTAGCCACCTAAGTTGGGACACAATGCTGTCTGTATGATGAATAACGACAAATTCCTTTAACTGGAAATAAGTATAACAGTATAATAATGCCCTATTATTATATATACTATATATAATATTACCTGTATTAGTATTATAATGTAGCGTGTGACCTCCACTAAGACATGGAGTGGAAACTCTCGAGCGCCCTGCACTGAGCCTAGACCTCAAGCCCACTGAGAACCCCAGACCTCATCACCGAACAGCAGTGTTGAACTACACTGAAGCTTTTGTGGCTGAATACATACAAATCATCACAGCCACGATCCAAAATATGGTGTAAAGCCTTCCAGAGGATTGGAGCTTATTAGAACTAAAAAAGGCATGAATCTGAAATAGGGACGTTCAATAAGCACACAGGGTGTGATACATACTTTTGTTCATATGGTGTGAAATTTCTTTTAAATGAAAGCGAGTTACTGCATGTAGTACATCTGCTACTAGTCACAATTATCTGTTCCTGGTACAATTGTTGTGATTAGGATCTGTCCCTCAAAGGGTCTCGCAGTTTGTCCAGGAACAGAGAGGGTTCAGTCTGCAGTGCCTCACCTACTGGAGTATAAACAAACCATGCTGTCTGTCACCAACTGTTTACATCTGCGGAAACCCAAGCAAAGGCAGTATACTGCAACTCTCTCTCTCTCTCTCTCTCTCTCTCTCTCTCTCTCTCTCTCTCTCTCTCT
>JAOUQX010000023.1:6736876-6748343 GCA_028566295.1 Liobagrus marginatus
AAAGTTTTGCATGCACTAAAAATGCTACGGCATGTCTGCGTGCTCCCAAATCCGTACGGAGGCGGTACTCACCACGCCCGGATCCCTGAATTTGGCCCACGTTTTTGCGCGTAGACATCACGCACTTGCAAGTATGGCGGGTTGTGACCGAGGCTTTATACTGAACGCAGAAGTTCAGAGGTCACAGCACGTGACGTCAGCTCGCTGGGCGGAGTCGGGCACCACCGTTACACAAACAAAATGTCTGAATAGATATTCAACACTGATATTTAATAAGGTAATAATTGTTTGCTCATTTGTAGGTATATTCGTATTTTTGTAAGAGCTATGTAGCTAATTTTGCACAAACTGTGGAGAAACACCTGTGCGTTTAAGGATAATAAATAAAACAAATTAACAAACACAACAAAATGCTTGCTTACACTGCACTGACTAATTCTTCTGCCTAAAGGGTAGATCAGATCGTAGGCCGTGGTGCTGTTCCGTCTGATAAAAGGTCAAGGTCAGAAAAATTTGAAAAGACTCCTCTGGAACTGGATCCACTGGACGAGCTGAGCATGATGGGACGTGTAGTTAAGGTGGAGAAACAGGTAGGCCTTTAAGAGGTACTGAACAGAAAATGTTTTAACAATAACAGAGCAGATATTAATTATAAACATATATGCAATTTGTTGGTTCCTCATGAAAAATGCATCAAATCACCCCAAAATCGTTGGGGCTGAAATGGTAATACCGTATGTGTTACTTGGTTATATTTTACAGTGTTTTTCTGTGTACAGAAATTAGTATTTGAGATTCATAACAGTGAAAGGTTAAATTGTTTTATATATTTTTTAAATATAGTTTAGTATATATAGCATAGACACATATAGAGACATATGTATATAAAAGTGTCTGTACATTCACATACCCCCCCCCCCGCCATTTTTTTTTAGCTTGTCTCATTATTCATGTTGAAATTAATTAATTATTGTTAGTTATAAAACCAAGGCACCCATGTAATCTCTAGGTGTGAGCCCATTGTTCATTTTCACAGTGGATTCCAGTGGTACAGCTTTTAACGCCGTTGTGTGAACCCACTCTTTTGATTTACTTTTGTTTTAGTGTCAGGAATCTCATGAGATAAAAATCCGGTTTGCTAGATCTAAGATACCTGACATTACGTACATGCCCTACGTTCACCCACAGTTAGCAATGAATTCTGATCTCCCAGGTGCAGTCCATTGAGAACAAGCTGGACCTGCTGCTGAACTTTTATTCTCAGTGCCTAAAAAAGGGCTCGTCCCATTTCACACTGTCCTCCTTACTGGAGCCTGACCTCACCTCTGACTACCACAGTCCCACCGACCAGCGAGAGCTCTTCACCTCTGCCAACACGCTCAACATCTCCCATTCAGACAGTGGCAACTTGGAGTGATCCCTGCAGGAAGCTGGAGGATGATGAGCTCTGGGACTCCAGCAACGGAATACGCAGCCAGGAGCTTTAAGTCTCACACGACAAATCCGGAAAAACCCTTCTTCCAGCCTCTCAAATGCTCAAGCCATTATCACAACCTGACATGGCATTGCCTACCTCTACACTGATGTATGACTTTGAAATGTTTTATGACTTGAGTCTGCACCTTGTTACGACCCCATTAAGATGTATATGTGCATAAATATTTGAATGTATTCATTTGTTTGCTAATGATCCGCACTAGAACTTTTACTTTGTTTTTTTTTTTAAATCCAGTATTTGTCACATGGCATACACCTCTTATTTAATATTCAGAAAAATTGAAAACCTTTGTGCTGCAAAATCTGCATTTTTAAAATGTATTCTTTTTATTCCATTTTTTTCACTGTTTGTGGTGTTAACAGCAAACCGTCTGTATGTCAACACTGCTATTTCATGTGAAGGAAAATAAGTTTATACTGTATGTATACATTTGTGATGACATGCCCTGGTAACTTTTCCAAACTCTTCCAAAGAAGAGGGGATGATGTACTGTTACTTGACCATTAGAAACATTTTCTCATATCTCATAAAAAAAACCCCCACAAATGTTTTTATATTACATTCTATGCACATTTCATTTGTCTTTTTTTTTTTTTTTTTTTCAAATACTGTGATAACAGAGTTCTTAACATGGAATAATTCTTTTATGCTGTCTTATTTTGTCAAAATCAGTAGATTTCAATATACAGTATATTTTTTTGAGATTTAGTCTTGAAATGGATCTAAATGAACATCGGATTTTATATTTTGTTCTGTTGCACTTTCAAGCTTTGATCTGATGTGCCATCTTTGTTTGACACAAGGTGGCGTTAAGTCTCTACTGAATGTACTGCGTACCCTTAACCTCATGATCGGCATTATAGTGCCAAACCTGGACAAAGGACAAAAATCCCTTTCCTAAACTCTTGATCTGTTTATTGCATGATTTAAACAGACAGGACGAGTAAAGCAGGTCTGGTGTGGATTTCTTGCATTAGTTTCACACACCATATGAAAACTTAGCTGTTTGTAGAGCTTTCTTTCCTGCACAGATTAAAGTAAAACTTTCTTTTACTCCCAGATGTCTTTTTAAGAACCCATTGTGCAAAACAACAAAGAATATAATTACTCAATAAAGGATATATAGATAGATCTTGAAATGAAATGAATATTCCTCCATGAATAGAAATGCATGACTGGAGGCCTTTTTAAGAGGATTAGTAACATAAGTAGAATTCCTTTCTTTTCATAATTTTATCATTGAGAAAGATTTATATGCCCTGGTCTTATCCTTAGATAAACTTTTGTGCCTTGCCCACCTGTTTTCATCCCGCATGTAGTTCAGACAAAATGAAATGGCGCCCTACTGGAATACAATAAGGAAACGTATAGTTCTGCTGTATGTGCTTTTGTACATCTGTTGGCTTTATTGTTTGATTTTATAAAGCTCTCTATTTACCCATGTTTTAAGAAGCATGTAATGGCGTAAATTATAAGTGGATAAAATAAGAATGGTCAAATATTTTACACCCATTGGAATTCTCTATAGTTTCCAATAATTGCCCCGTATATGAGCAGAAGCAATCAAAAAGAAGTGATTGATTTAAGACTTTAGTCTTTGTGCATGAGCTCCATATCAGTATCTATGCATGTCATGTAGGGAGCCGGGGTCCAGCTTTAATAAAAATGCTGCAGCTGGTTTGGTCAAATGAGCATGACAGGAGAAGTAGAGGAAGCAGCACTTGTATGCCTTACCTTCATACTTAGAGTGTTTACAATATAAAGGTAGACCTAAGCATTGTTTTGGCCTACTCATCGTGGCATTAATAAACCATTTATAATGGTCTGAACTGGAGTATTAACAATCCAAAATGATTTTTCTACACATACATGTTTGCACCTACTCATGTTCAGATACTGTATGATCCTAACAAAACAAACCCCACTTTATCTTCCTCTCACAACATACACACATTTTGTTTGGACTTATTCCCTTGTCTATTCAGTTATTATTATTATTATTATTATTATTATTATTATTATTATTATTATTATTCTTTGCTGGTTCTTTTAAATGAATTTCATTCTTTATTCCAAGTTAATATTTAATTTATTACTTTTGCCATACTGTTAATTTCAGTTGTTGATTTTGTGTTGAGCTCCACAAAGCACCTTTAACCATTTCTGTTTTTATCATGTTTATGGACATGATTGTTATCTGCTAATGTGAGAGATCATTTGCTCTACAATATGTATGTTCAATCTAGAATGAGTATAAAAGAAGAATGAATAAAGCCAGATTTTAATAAAGAAAAAGCATTTGATATTAATATTGTACAATTAATTAACTAACAACTATTGTACTATTGTTCCCGGTCTTTTTCAACTCACGTCACACACAACCAAACATGTTTCCGCGGCCCACTGGTGTATAGTCTGCAAAGTTTAACCTACACATATTAACATAACCGTATATGGGATTAGATGTGCTATCTTTTGTGCACTGAGTGTGTTTTACTGATGTGTCGTTCGCGAACGAGCCGGTTCTAAGAGCCGATTCTTTGTAGCGAACGAGAAGAATCTATATTTTGATGGGCACACCATGTGGCCAATCACATGCGAGTCCAGGATCCTACCATTATGTAAACGAATGGGGGCAGACAGCGAGTGTAGTGGTACAGACCAGGTACAGGCTAGGCCTAGGGATTAAATACTTTTATTTTGTGTATCATAATGTTAAGATTCTGGCCTTTATTTATTTGATTTGTTTTCTGGGGTTATATATTCAGTTGTTCATTTAAAGGTTTAAAATATAAGACAAAATTAAGCGTGTATTTTTGTAAGGGGGAAAATGCTTTAAAATAATTGCTTTTATGAAAACACTGAATAAGAAAGATTGCTTACAAACACACAAACCATTCGTAATTGCCAAATTAGGCTAAAATAGAAGGCTCAGCGTGAAGGGCAATTTGGGAGCCGTACGAGTCGGCTCTTCTAAGGGAGCCGAGCCAAGAGAACCGAATATTTGAAAAGAACCGGACTTCCCATCACTAGCGTGTTTTTAAAAATCCGGACGGTTGGTTAATATATTTTGGGTGTTTTTCCGTGTCTGGTAGCTAGGCGGCAGTGTGATGTTGCTTTTTTTACGTCATACTAACTCTAATATTCAAGATGGCGGACAGCCTACTTTTGTGTAAATAGAGAATCCGGTTAAACGACAGTTAAGCGATGAGCTACCACATTGTTGTGTGACTGTGTTTGTGGATAATCCTCTGAAAAGTACAGATAGTTGTATTACACGGGATGACTGAGAATGGCAATATAGCTAAGGTAAGAACACGGAGGTTAAATCTTCAGGGCAGTATGAGGATTGGGTTAGCTAGCAAGCTGATTGGCATTAAATGGCACAATAACGTTCGTTAGCTAGCTATCAGTTTACAAAATGTTCTTTCATTATTTATTGACTAGTTAATGGTAAACTATATTTGTTTGTGAAGTGATATGGTCGTTCATAACTTTTAGCGGTATTGTTTTCTGTTTAGTGAATAAGAAATCATTTCGACGGGACTCACTGTTGTAGAAAAGTCATTAACGCCAAGTTGCTGTTTTAGGTGTAAACATTAACTTCCTCATTAGCCGAGAATTTAACTTTTATTGTAGAAGATAAAAACACACAGAGGTTGTCATGTCACCGAGAAGCTCCAAATAACAAAGTCTGGCCCTGATGACTTATATGTGAAGGAAAACTTACATACTATAACAAACCATATTAGTGATTTAACAGTTTTTCTTGGTTGACGGCGTATTTAATGTATTTATTATTAGCTGTAGACAAGGCAAGGCAAGTTTATTTATATAGCACGTTTCATACACAATGGTGTTATATATCATAGTGCTTTTTATAAAAGGAATAAAATGATCATTAAAAAATAATAATCACAACAATAAAAACAAGGACTTAAAACATTCACATGAAAGGATTTTAAAAGAGTTAATAATAAATGTTTCAAAAAATAGAGTGCAATCATTTAAGACTTAGCACAGCACTAATGCCATTCATTAAATGCAAAGCCAAACAGATGTCTTTTTAAAAGTGTGGATTTAAATATGGCTACTGATTTAGCACATCTGGTCTCTTCTGGAAGAGAGAGAGAGGTTCCAACTGAGGGAGGCAGAATAGCTAAAAGGGAACTCCCCTTGTTTTGAGTGAACCCTTGTTATTCCAACAGACTTGATCCTAGTTATCTGAGTGATCTGCTTGGTTTCTATTCAGTGAGCAAAACTGGAATGAATTTAGTTCCTATACCATGTAAACACTAACATTCATTGTTAACATTAAAACTGCTGATATGCGGCGTGAATAAAATTGATTATCTCGTTTTAGTGGCACTCAAAGTGTGGTATTTCTTATAAAGGAACAGCCAGTTCTTAAAGTCGAAGTGCTGAAAGCAGTGAAAATGTGTGAGGATCTGGGCAACGGTGACAAGGGCTAAGTTGTGATAAGACTGATATGTCAAAGCATCATTCAAACACAAGTCTTGTGATGTGGTCCCTTTATGCAGCAGCTAGTACCTACTAAAAGTACTTCATGGAAGAATAATTGGTGCACAGGTTTTGATGTTTTGTTTAATGAGTGGTATCCTTGTAAATTAGTCTTTTCTGTAGAAAATTTAACATGTTAAATTGACACAATAATCTGAATTTCAGCCCTCTCTGCTATCTAGGTGTTTCACACACCTGTTGTACGAGTACAACCCAAGTTGCTTTTTTAATTTTTTATTTTTTTTTATTTCTCTAATAAGTGTTTCTACATGTCTGCTTTTAACTAAATTGTTATCTGGTGCAAAGTTTGTATGTTGTACTTGCATCTCATTGTGCATTCTTAGTGTGCTGTTGTTTATTACAGTTTCTGTCTAAAGCCGTGGGGTATTTGTCATCTACAACACTGCTGTTTTTCCTTACAGCTGAGCTGAGGGATGGAGAATGACTGCAGGATTCCCATGTCCTGTTTAAGACCCAAAGTTCTGATCCTGCATGGACTTTTCTGGGGATTGGTGTGTCTCAGGTTAGTGGAACATAGTACAGCATCATAAGGTTTATTGTATACTGTAGATCTTATACTTCTTTCATAAAAAATGAGTAGTATTTTATTATTTTGAAGTTATACCACATGGTAATAGCTTTTTGTAGTTAGTCTACAATTAATTGTTAGTTTAGAATTAATTAGAAACAGTTACCTTTTGGCATAAAGGAGCCCATGCACCTTTCTAGGTTGAAGATACATAATACAGATGTTAAAGATGTAAGTACCGTATATGCCGGTGTATAAGTCGACTTCTCCCTGACTCGCTGCTGACTGCTCCCTTGTTGCTGAATGAAGCGGCTCAGGCTGATGATGTCACAGCAGCACACATAAGTCGGGGGGGGGGTCGACTTATACTGCGAGTATAGCAGAAAACCCAAGTTTGCGAATGAAAAATGGGGGGGTCGACTTATACACCGGCATATACGGTAGATGTATCCTTTCATTCACTACCCAGCTGCCATGGAGGGTATCATTTAGTATTTTAACAAACGTATTACTTTGAGATAATGACATAGCACTTTACCCTCAATAGAAACTTTTTGCTCTAGTTTTTTTTTTGTGTGTTTTTAGAGTGTTCGGGGTGGCACGTCTTAGTGAGGAGAAGCGCACGGGTATGTGTTGCAGTTTTATGCATGTCAATTGGTGTGCCAGTGTATAAAAATGCATCTACATATGTATCAAAAATGCATCTCTGTGCATCCTGCATATATGCACACACCACACTTTTTAATGTGAGTTCTATTGCACCATAATTCATCACAGATAACAAGTCCACACTCCACACTTGACGTGTCGGCATGTGACCATTTATAGAACTAAAATGAATGTCTCAATCATTAGCTAGTAGAGGTTTAAAAATCAATTTACATATCTGTTAAATTAATGTACAATATTATTAATACTATTTTTGGAAGTGAGTACACTAGTAAGAAATGAATTAACACTTTCTGCAAATTTGCTATTAGAAATCAGATCGTAATTACCTACCGCTTGATTAAAAAAAAAACCTCTTTTAACAGTGGCTCTTTTTCAAATAGGTTTGGGTTTTTTACACTTTCAATGATTAAGACTTTAAAGTAATTTTTTTGTGCATTGCCCTGATAAAATGATCTGCCAACCGATTTAAATCTTCATAAGAAACAAAACACAGAAGTAACATTATTGTTTATGAACCGTGCCTTTGCTGTCATGCTTTACAGCTATTACTTGCTTTATATGTATGCTTTAATAGCTACAAATCTTCTATTTAAATCTTGATTTTACACCTTGTTTTTGTAACATGGTGACAGCATGCTGATCCTCACATGCATCTAAGTTTGGATTGAGTTATACCGGATATGAATAATAATGCGCATATACCACGGTTTTATTACAAATGAACATTTAGCACAGTTTTTAACACATTATCCATTAGGGTACATACAATAAACATATGGCAAACAGTACATTCATATTCTGCACTCAGACTTAGTTTGATCTAAGTATGTGCATGTAAACACTCGCACGGGGCTTCTTGGTGTGCAATAACATGAACATTTTGCTTCTGAATTGCAGTAACAAAAGCAGTGGCCATGCCATGTTGGCAGTTGGAAGAGTTTGTAGTTGCAACAGACTGCACTTTGTGTAATGCTTTTGAATCGGTAAGGATTTTTTGTTTTTTTCACAAAACCTCCTCTTTATGTTTTCAATTTTTAATAAAAACAGTCATCTCCCCCACTTATGATGAACTTGTGTTAACACGTTTTGTTATTCATTTAATTGCATGTTCATAAACAACTAAAAACACATAAAAAGTGATCCCCTGTTTATGAACCCGTTCACAACGATGTAGATGTTTATTTCTGTCATGTTTTCAATACCACACCGCTGTTGAA
Source organism: Liobagrus marginatus (assembly GCA_028566295.1). NCBI lineage: Eukaryota > Metazoa > Chordata > Actinopteri > Siluriformes > Amblycipitidae > Liobagrus > Liobagrus marginatus. The sequence goes on from JAOUQX010000023.1 coordinate 6,745,314, forward strand.
ATATTGACTCATTTTCCATAGCACTGGCTGAGACAGTGGTGTTAACTTTAAATTAGATAACAGGTTCATATTCATGTTTGCATTCTTCAGAAATGGCTTTCGTATTTGTTGTTGTGTTGGCTGATCTCTCCAATTTTGTCATGTCAGTTCCCACCCACCAGTCAGCTCTGCCACAAATACCAGCCAGACAGGATGATGGCGACACTGTTTAACTTTAAACCATTATTTCTAGCTATTATACAGTATCACTTTGATAAGGATCTAGCCTGTGGTTGCTCCAACAATATTGACTGAAACCATGAGCAGATAAAAGTAGTACGTTGTGTTCAGTAAACATTTAACAGTTGCATCAATTCTGCAGGTTTCTGTGGTATAAGATAAACAAGGCACATTGGAAAGTGCAGTTATTGTAAAGTAGATATATTCAGGGTGGTAGCACACTACGGTAGTACACCATCGAACCACTTCATCACTGATTATTTACCAATTACAGCATGCCCTGTTGTGTTTAATCCATAAGTATTAAAGCAGAAGATAACTAAACCCTATAGGTTTTGTATTATATACAGTATATGCAGTAAACTTGCCATGGAACTTTACTAAAGCCTCTTTGAGCTTGCATTAAATCCCCCCCTGTAATCTCTGCAGAAGACGGTAACAGCCTGCACCAAGACAGGATACGTTGAGAGGATTAACTGTACCAAATCTAACAAAGATGAGTACAAAAGGTAAGTACCGTTTCTCCAGTGTTCTATTTAATATTCATCTTTCTTCCTCTGACAGTTTTGTGATTTAAATGGTATTTTCATCCAAATATTTTCCAAATGCCAATTATTGGGCATTGCTCTCAAATAATACTGTATAAAAAAGCTCCAGCAAGATTGCATTATCAAAATAGCATCGTTCAAACAGACTACACGACATAGTGTGCCAAAAAACCCTAACCACAGTTCAACTTTCCTATGACTGGTACACCTGTTGCTGATAAAACATAGCAAATTACCCAAGATATGAACAAAGACTAGCCTTTATTTGAACTCTTTGAAGTATTTTTCCATGAAAAAGGTGATGCGGAAAAAACATAGCTATGTCAATATTTACTTTTTGCTACACCAGCACACTGACATAACAGTTTTTCTGTCAAAAATTATTTTTTGCACAATTGATGAAACCTAACTGTTTTTTGTTTTTGCCTGTCTAGCTGCCGTTCAGCAGTAGTGGAGGAACACATCTTTTGGAAATTTGAGGGCGCCATGTTAGGCCTTACCGTTATGTTTGCTTTAGTAGTGATTGGTCGGCAGAGGTCTTTAGACCGCCAAGCCTCAGAAAAGGTTCGCAGGCAAATTGAATCGATTTAGTACTAAGAACTATAATGAAAAGTGTTGTACATGTGACCAGATGATCTAAAGTGCTCTGGAGTTAGAGCGATCGTCAGTGTTTCAGCACCGCTGTAGTAGCAGTTTCACTGGCCTGGGCTGAGATCATTGGACACTTCAAGACAAAGCTGATCATATTTGGATGGATGGGAACGATCATTATTTGTTTGTTTTAACTTTGACAGTAAATGTAGATTGCTGCTTTCATAATTTCCATATTAATTCCATATTACCGCATTTTTCCCCCACACACTTTGGTTAAAATATTTTACAGTACAGGAGTGAAACCGCCAAGATTTCTTAAGGAAGTCAGTATGATGAAGTAAGACAGTATCATAGAAATGATGAACAATGTGCTTTTTGTGAGAATTTGTACTTCAGATTTTCTGTTTCCTTGCACTAACACTGTACTGATGTAAACACAGTTTGCTTTGACCTTTGTTTCAAATGAAATTGTATTATATCTAGAATTCTGCTAAATATTATTTGTCCTGGAACTGTCCTACTGAGATCTTGATTACACAATGAATCCTGTCCTGTGTTTCTGTGTGTTTTAATGTTTTTTATTTGATTATGTCTAAACATCTCCATTTATTCCGCTTTCTTACAAAACGCTTTATTTAATGATAAAGTATTTACATTTAAATTTTCACTTTAGAATTTCTTGCTTTTTTAGTCCTTAAGATGTTTGTTTTGAAACACAGCTTCTGTTTAACTGCAAGTATTTTGCTGGTCATGTGTGTAGTTTTCACATGTGTAAGCGAGAGTTTTTATTTATTAAATATATTGCTCCATGCCAGACACCGCACATATTGCTGATGATCAGAACTCAAATCGAAAACATCCTATTATGTAGTTTAATGTGCAAGTGTGACTTTTAAAACAAAATGGTTACTAATTGTTGAATATGTCCAAAAGCCCCTTTGGTCTTCTATTGGCAAATCAGAAGCTACAGTTTCAGGTACACTTCAAATCCTTTACTACACTCTGCCTGTCTGGTCATGTGTATGTGGTCTGGCAGTATAAAGCAAGATTTGAGGGTTTTGTTTTTGGGATGTTGTTTTTTCCCCCCATTTTATTGATGCAATGAAGAAAAGGCTGCATGCTGTTTTCTTTTTAGCCAGTTTTTCTGGTCATCCTGACTGTAGATAATGTATTTTTATGAAAGATGTGAGACATTTGCCGTTCTCAGTATGTAACAGGGGAACTGGAATAAACCAAATAGATAAAATTATTGTACTGTATATGTTTTTATCAGCAGAAATCCAAAGAGGGTTATTTACACCAGTAAAGTCTAATTATACATTTGTCTTCCACTTATACAATGACATGCTTGGCTCAAGTGATAAAAACATTTCTACTGATAAAGGATAGTTAAAAAAACAAAGGTGCTCACTCTGCTCAAACAATTTTGTTTCATTTCAAACTTTTTCTGTATTCATGTTCTGCAAAGCTGCTTCGGGACAAGTGTCCATTTGTTAAAGGGGACATCGGATGAAATGTTCACTTGTAGATTTTTCTGCATATATTTAGTTTTCTGCTATGTCTGCAAGCTCAGATTAAAACCCTCAGATTAAAGATTAAAACCCTGGAGACATGGTGCCAGGAAAACCATCTCCTCCTGAACGTCAGCAAAACAAAGGAGATGATCGTG
>JAOUQX010000023.1:6755148-6766191 GCA_028566295.1 Liobagrus marginatus
ACACACACACACACACACACACACACACACACACACACACACACACACACACACACACACACACACACACTGGAGCATTTTGGAGTTTGACTTCTTGCAGCATTCTGCTTATTTAAAAAGGTCATATTATATACTATTATTACAAAGCTTCCTTAGAATTGCACTGACTATTTATTCATATTTAATTTTTTTTTACATTCAAAAAATGGTTTTTTCCATGGCTGTTTATCCAAGACTTTTTGTCCCTCAATATAAGGTACAATTTGATAGTGATCAAAAGGCCCTTTTATTAAAGTAAGCTAAATTGGTCTGTCCAGCTGCCCATGCTGTTTAATGGAGCTGTGTGTCTCACATGTCCACACATGTCCTATGGATAATGTATGTTCTGGATTTGTAGTGGAGATCAGGTCTTATGCGGTCTCCTGTTTGCATTGTAACAGCATTGGAAGTATAAAACGAGTCCTAGCTGCTTCTCTGCTGTGCCTTTCTCTCTCCGTTTCTAGTCCTCTGTTGGGATTGCTTGCCCGTCTCTCTCTTTTCTTGAGTCCTGGAAAAAAGAAGAGACATAGACACACAACTGTAACTTGACCCTAATGTTCATATTTTATTTTATTCTATTTTATCATTTCTTTTCTAGATTTAGGGCCTTTGATGTTCTAATCATTTTCAGTCTTCTGGAGAAGATTTCCACAGATTGGTGTTTGGCTGTAGGGATTTGTGTCCATTCAGCCAATGGAGTGTTAGGTGAGATCAGGAACTGAAGTCCAATTGGTCCAATTCAATAGGGCTAAAGGTCAGGGCACACTCGTGTTCTTGCACTCCAACTATAACACACCACGTTTCATGGAGCTCAATTTGAGCTCGATTTTCATGATTTCACACACAGGGATATTGTCACGATGGTTAGGATTAGGCCTTTACTGACCAGTCAAACAAGTTAGCAATTTTTACATTCTTTTAAGCTAATACTGATAGATTATGATTTTAACTGTTACAAAATGAGAGATTCTGCCTATAAAAACCAATGCAGTTCAGAAACGGTTGTTTACAGGTTAAATACAAGTATAAAAAGTTTTTACAGCTGCTTTTTCCTAACATTTCCTTTTTGGCGCCCTCTGTTGGCAGTACCAAGAATGACATGGAGCTTTAAATGCACACAATTTATTACCACCTCTACAGCAAATAATTGTATGATTGACGTTACATCAAGACCAGTTAGGAAGTGCAAAGCGTGGTTTGCCTATGCATATCGACAATAGTGCACCCACCTCATCTGCTTGTATGTGATGGTGTCCTGTGATGTACAGTGTGTGTCCTATTGGAGACCGAGCAGCTGATGCACAGCCAACATCAGCACCAGCAGTAAGCTTGAATATACTGTTCCAAAAGCCTGAAACGGTCAAGGAAGATAAGCTATGTCAATAGATGCCTCTGTGTATGTTCTTTTGTTTCACCTGGAACTTTGATAGATGTATTGATGACACATAAAAGGCGAATGAACACACTGAATTAAGAAAATAGAACCGGTTAAATAAATCCAGAAATAAATAAATAAATAATTTACAATTATTGTTTAAATAAACAAAACCCAGATTTGGTAATCATAGACATAACATTTTTTTGTTTTATATAAAGTTTTGTGATACTACAGGATACATTGTAGTCATTTACACGCTACTCACAGATAAGTGCGTTTATAAGTTTAATATGATCATGAATCTTGTGATCAGTGCCTATCAGATCTTAATCAGTGCTGAAACCTGTATACATTGTATTTAGATAATCAGTTTATATAGTTAATATAAGTACATTAAAATGTCATTTTAATGCTTTAAGAAGAAAATAAATTTGCCATCTGAGACATCTTGAATCCATCTAAAGCAGGAATTAGGGCTGGCCAAAAAAAAAGTGCTGCTGTTGAGAGAATGCTGCTCCACATACCATGTACACAACATGCAACCCATTAACATTTTAGGTTTTGAACCTGAGATCTAAAAACAACTGGTGTCTAAACATAAGTGAAGTGTTTATTTTGGCCAAAAAAAATTAACAGAGCCATTGTGGCTATACATCATTCCCTACACTCTACACTGTAAGACATCATAATCCCATTCAGCTATGTGAACGTATTCACTCACTTTAACTCAAATTGCCAGGACCCGTTTTTAATAGTAACCCCAACCTTTTAAAAATGACCAAATCACTTTCTCTCAGTTAAAAGAAAGAATGTGATCTACTATTTCTAAGTTTAGCCAACCTGAAATGACTTACAGTGGGCATGTCTCTCTAAGCACAATGGAGAAGAGTGTGATTGATGAAATAAAATGTTGTCGATGGGGTAAACTTTGAAAGACTATACTTAGGCTGATATTGATCATACTCATATAATATAACAGAAATGTGATCTTTACAGTGATTGTAACGTGCTACGAATTTTCTCTGTAAAGTTTTATCATGGTTACTTTTAGGGTTCTCCTTTTTTCCAACTTTACTCCAAAAATATTTTAGATTACAGCCAAAAACTATGCAGTGGATGCTAAGGGGAATTTATCATGTTATTAATTATGCACAAATCAATGCCTCTGTGATCATTTAGAGCTATTGTTTTGTTTCCCAGGCTATAAAGCAGATGGGGAATTAAGATACGGTAGTGCAGGGCTAATGAGAGCCATGTGCTGACATTTACGTTCCTTTAGGTACAAATCAATAGTATCTGTACTGCCACTCCCACACGATATGAAAATATTGCAAGATCTGCAACAATGTATTACAAAATAGGATTGATGACGGGATTTATTGCTGAATTTATTATATTAGTCCCATTTTATTGTTCTCTAGTGGCTTACATCGTAGGAGATACATGTGTTTGAACTTATCCAGGCGGGCTGGAACTGTCCGAATATTTCAAATCTTTTGTTATTCTGTGGTTTATTCACCTTCAATCGTGCCTCATAAAAGGCTGACTGTGCAGTTCAGACACTGGTTACATTACTTGACTTATTGGAGCTCTATCTGTATTATGCTCAAAAGTTCACCAGAGAGGTATTTGGCAAGTTTCATCTAAATATTTTATCTCTCACAAATCATAGAAACTCCTCCTATCCTTTACATAAGAATTCATGTTATTTTGCATATAAAAAACAGGCCACACATTTACTTGTTTTTAACGCATGGTTTTTAGGTAGAGACACGGCATCTTTTTCACAGAGCTTCAGCACTTAAAAAGGTGGTCTATAAAAGTTTTATAAATCACCGAAACGTTTTTGTACCTTGTCTGAGCTCGTGGGCACAGTGGACACTGGATTTGTTCGGGTTATATCCAATTCCTCATTTTCATGCTCAGACTCATTATACAACCAAATCATCTCAAGATCATCAGTGGTGCTGTTGCCTAGTCACACAAGAAACTGCATTGTTGTTGAACATCGTTTAAATGGTTAGAAAACTATCACATAACATTTCAGGTGTAGAAAAACCGAAGTTTATGATGAACAATGGGAAAATGATTATACACATACTGAAGAAACTGTAGTCAAATGTGGCATTGTAGTCGTAGTCTGGTGAAGGAGTCGACTCGTATTCATGCTCCGGATGTATGATTTTACCCCCACCTAAAAAGATGAAAAGTAAGATTATAGGATGATTTTAAAATGTGTTAATGTGAAATCTATTTAAATAATGTGATAATTCGGTGGAAGAACTACAATTTACAGTATTTGTTCAAATTTAAAGCAACATTATGCTAAATTGTTGCTAAACAACTTAAGCCCTCCAGTGACCATCTAATTATACCGTTTTTTTTTTTTTTATGAAAGCTTTTTTTAGTAACTGCAATGAAAGTAATAGGTTACACACATTTAACACATTTCATTCACGTCCCCTAACTATAAAGAATGTTCTAATGGAAGACTATAATAGGTAACTTTAGCTCTCTGTATGCACATCTTTATTACAGCCGTTTGTCAGATTTGTGAGTCTGATATATCCTGACATGATATTTGTGCAGGTGTGGAATTACCCATCTGCTACAGAATGAATGAAGAGAGAACAATGGCAGCTGTCAAGAGTGTTTCTGCCAGAACTCATCTAAGCACAGTTGTCTCATAACGCTAAGGCTTTCAGTCTCCAGCATGGCACCTTTATGTGGATATTAAGTTCATGTAGCAATGTGTGGTGTGACAGCACACTATATGAAACGCTATTCAACAGCCAGTGTTGGATCATCACGGGTCATTGAAACGTTCGTTCCTAAACGTGTCCTGTTTCAGAAGTTCTTTTTAAAAAGTGTTTTAACATGACCCCACCCCACCCCACCCCATATGTTCTTAAGTTTAATGGGATGGAAATTCTCGTGCAGTATTATATTATATTATATGACACTAATTGGTCATCTCAGAGGTTATGAAGATAAGAAAAAGAAAGCAATAAGGCCATGGTTATTTTAGAGATGTAGAGTATTTGTGCAGTCAGGGTTAAACCTTCGCCAAGTTTGGGTTCAAAAGAAAAGAAGATGAGAACTGACCCTGAGAAAGCACGTCTGCATCCAGGGAAGGAGTTGAATAAATAATCTGTCCGGCTTGTCTTTTGGCTCTATTTCATTTACACAGCTGCATGGTTGATCCAAAGCAATGACATTTAAGAACACTTCTTTAGGGACTGTTTTAAATATTCTTACAATAGAACAAAACTTCAGGACAGAAAACTTTTCATATTTCTAAGCCGTAACTGGATTCGTTGCTCTGTCTGTGGTCTATATAGTAACGCTGAGAGAATATTGGTGATGATTTATCATTGTTAAAAATATTCTATGTCCACCGTTTAATTCATATTCTCTTTCAAGCATATATTCCATTTAGAATATCAGAATAATCCATGTTCTGGCTTGACTTTTATATGACATTGTAAACCACGAGACCCTGTGTAATTAAGGTAGGTCATGTATCCTGCATTAAAATCCCTGCTGTGTGTCATTTTCCAGTTCTGACCTTACAACTGATGAACTTTGCATCAAAGTCCCTTAGACATTTTTCTGCCCTTCTGAAGTTAAAAAATGGCCGACACGCTTTGATGCATGGCAGATTGCCAAAAGCATTCAAGATTCCCTTCAGCCTGATTAAACTGTCTCATTATACAACAGCCCTCCAGGAGCAAGAGATGAATGAATTGAAGGCTCCTTATAAATGCTTAATTTTTACTAATAATATATCTGTTCAGCAAAAGCCAGAGCGGGTTTTACACAATACGTTTAGGTGTGACATCTGATCAAACTTTCTACAAGATAAGAGCTCCAGGGTAGTTAGGTTAATCTTATGTGTTACCCCATGCCATGAGCCAACCATTATACTCGCTAATAACATAAGAGCCAGAGGTCAAACAGGGCTGAGAGCTATTACTCGGATCTACACTGATACGCAATTAGGATAATAAACGGCATGGAGTTAATTGCTGTAAGATGTGAGAAAAGTGTCTAGCCATTGTGTGAGTATGATGTGTTTATTTAAACCTATCATGGTAAGCCAACCTGATATCAATTATAGTGACATTGTACGGGACAGCATGGCAAATAGGGTTTAATGCTCCAGCTTTTATGACCTCTGTCAACCAATTCATCACTTTCACAAAGTTTTGGAACGTTTCCCATTCAAACAATGTTTTAGTCTGTTATAGGGTGAATGCACTCACAATAACTCCTTTAAAGATCCTTCCCAACCGGGACCATTATAAGCAGTACTCTGTCGCAGGGATATCCATTCACAAACAATTATTCTACTCCATGTGCATTCTTCCCCTTCCCTCCGTCTCTGTGTGTCATTAAAGCCGACCAAGACTTGTGAGAGTTGGAGAAAAATTCCAAGGTCTACCAGCTCCACACATTGTTTAGCCTCTGGATGTGAAACCACATGTAGGGTGCATAAATCAAAACAAAGTCACAACTGCCAAGCAAACAGCTGGAACATGGCAAAATCTAAATAAAGAAGAAGGAAGGCAGAACACCCAGAAACATGTTTGAACTTAGAGACAAAAATACAATTCCATCTTCAGAATGTCTTTGTGAAGCTGCAGGGTCTTGTCCCTTCAAATAGTAATCAAGTATAAAGCTATGGTCAGCTGCAGGGCCGATGAAACTTGATTCCATTTTCCTAAGCTTTATCTTTACAACATATCAAGCCAAGCAAGTGAGATTATGAGCATAACTATCAGATAACACTAACTGACTAAGATAACATCACTCAAATACAATTTTTTGTCTTTATTTCTTATGGCAAACATTTTTGCATTCCTTAGGTCCTTTAATTCTTTACTAATCACAGACATCAAATAATGATCATATTGTCTAAAATGTGAATTTAAGATAAAATCACTAGTGTGAATCATGTGTGACTGGTAGTCTGAGCTAACCCTATCGTTAGCTACCTAATGTTGAGCTAACACATGCCAAGACATGTCAGTATGAGTAAATGTAAAGTCATCCCCAAGTGGCTAGACAACAGCAAAAAATACACACAGGTTAAAACCTGCCTCCATAAGACTCAAAAGCTCAGTCTTTTTGCATGTAATAATAAAGAAAGTTTTAGAAAAGGTATGACATTACTGCAAGGTTGGCTTGTGTGGACTACAATTATATGGAATGTAATTACCTCAAACAAACAAGGGTAAAAAGTACACTATGAATAGATGTTTTATTCTGTTTATTACTCTTAACCATGAACTATAAACCTTAAAATCGAAAAACCAATAACTATAAACACATTACTCGGCTTTCATAAAGATGAAAGAATGTTCCAGCTTTCTCTCATCATCCCAGTCTGGGTTCATAGTGTAACAGTCACATCCCATATGCTGCTAAATCTTGTTTCTTGTTGCCTGTGTAGACATCCATTATGGCACTGTAGGGCAGATCGCAAACTCAAGCTCTTGCTTTGCTTCTCGTAGGGTTCTGTGACTAAGAATAGTGAGACCTGCCAGAGCTGTGCTTGTAGGAGGCGTTCTATAAAAAGCAGCTGTGCGTCAAGATTATTTCCCCCCCCCCCAACCGCCCTCCCCATCCGCCCCACCTGAATGAATGTTCTAACCCTTCGGCCATCTTTCAGGCCTGAGAAATCACAAGAGACCCAACACACTTTTATCCAATCTGTTTCCCATGTAAAGAGTCTTCTGAAATTTCCATCAATAGCTTATTGTGTTCAGAATGAATTCAGACAATAATTCATCATTTGTTGACTGTTAGTCACATGCATCATATTTTTTACTTATTGTGCTATTGTTTGCGTGTCTTTTAAGATCTATTTTGGGGGGAAAAAATGATGATTTTCGGGAAATGATTTAAACATATTTCTTCCCTTTGTTTCCTAACACTTTCTTCTGATAGTAAACTTCTTTAAGGTATTGCTATTCAAAATATATTTAGAATACTACAGGGTGTCAACATAACAAAATCACAATTTAAAAAATTACACTTGCACTCAATTAATTCAGTTTTGATTTAAAATCCTGCAAAAAACAACCGATTGTCCATGTGTTCCTGATTATTTAGCAGTAAAAAAATCTCAAGCGAATGATCTCACCTTTTACACAGGAGATCTGTCCCATTCAGTACTCCTACTTGTTAAACAGCTCTGCCCTGAACAGAACCATGTGCAACCGTTTTCTCTAATCCTCATCCCCCCCCCCCCCCCGATCACAATGTCCATATTACCTAGTGCACTTTCCAAGCATGCACTTGTCCTCCAGCAAGAACCTTCAGCATGCACATGTGAACTAAAAAGGTTCCTGTATTTTTTTTTACGGCACCCAACAAGAGCTAAAAAGAAAATGCATTATGTTTTGACATGCAAGTGTCTTCATCATCAATCTTACACACTCTTTGTCTTGTTCACTCTCTCTCATGTAGACACGTGTTTGTAGACTCACACACTCACACGCGCAACACAGACACACACTTACAGATACTCTGTCTTCACACTCACCACAGCAAAGTGGCATCAAGGACCCAGCCAAGCTTACAGCTATCAAGCAATGATAAAGTAACGTGAGCATGTTGCTCTTCCTGCAGTCTTTATGCATGTAGCAGCCTCCACACTGTGCCTCTGCTCCCTGAGAGTATGTAAGTGAGGAGGAAACAACCAAGTAAAGGGGGTGGGAGAAGAAGAAAGGGGGAGGAAACTCATCCAGAATTTCCTGGTGCCATAGTTAGGGACAAAATAGTGTTGTTTTTTTTAATGCTCTCACATTGACCGCCAGTAAAATTACACGGTTGGAGTACAACTAGATCATCCGATTTCTGCCCGATCTCATGCATTTAGGCAAAGTTTTTATGCAGATAAGATTATTTATATTTATGGCGCATGAATTTAGGCTGTAGATCTGATGAGCTGACCACAGAATGGTCACTAAGCCTTTTTCGAGGTTAGTGTATTAAAATGTCTTGAAGGAAACCAAGATATATTGCAGTTGTTGATTTTGAGTGTGGGAAAGTGTTTTAAGTATGCTGTCCAGACGTCTGAATAGATATCAGCCACTGGCAAGAAAATAACGCACGTCACGTTTGGTACCTTGCAACTATAAATCCTGGTAATTGGTGACCCAAGTGACCATACTCAAGTTAAAAAAAAGCATATTTTACAGGTTTTGTAGAATATTATAGGTTAAGTTATTAACATTTGATCAACTCAATATACTTGAAGTTTTTACAGTTCTAATGACTTTTTTTTTATTATACCAAGTACCAGATGTTTTGAGTATTGTAAAGGAAGGGAAGGCTCTTTGAGCTCCCTATCCTTTCTAATCCACATGGGGCTGGAGAAAAAGTTAAATGTATTAAGATGTATTTCAACAGCAGGACATGACAGAGCTGGGGGTGTGAGAAAGTGAAACTGAATGAAATGAATGAATATTCCTCCCCCCCTGACTCAGCCCTTCTCAGTTATCTTTGCAGCACTGGATAGGCTTATTCCCCACTGCCTGTTTGGAGTCAGAGGCACTTGGCCAAGTTCCCCTCCTCCATAGCCCCCAGCTGTGTGAACTGGACCATGGGAGTGTGCCGATAACTGGCAAAAGCAGTGCACGTTAGGAAGATTGTATGACTTGTAAATTCATATTTCCTGCCTTACTATCCAAAGTCTCTCACTACTCTCCTGACTCATAGTGAAACCAGAAACACATCCAGAATGAACATGAGTAAATGATCAGAAAAGCCACAGAGGGTGCCTGCTGCCCAAAGGTCATGTAGGGTGAATGGGCACTGCCAAACTAAACAAATCGGTGTATATGAGTGTTTTTAAGTTAAGTAGACTGAGTTTTTTGGTACCTTGCCTTTGGTACCTTGCCCAAAAAAAAAATTTTCTTTTTGAAGGAGGCCTCTCCAATGACATCATTCATCATAACCCACTCTTAGGCTGTATTGTCTATGTGCAGAATACACCTTAGCCCCAGGGATTAGATTAGATTAGATTAGATCCATAGTGTTTTGTCTTGATAGAGCATGGAGTTTGACAGAGTTGATCACAAAGGTTTATGGTTTCAGTTTAAGTGAAACATTATTTAAGTAAGCATTATCTTGTTAAAAACATACTATTGTGTCCCAACCCCTTCTCTGGGAATGGTATATTTGTGTTTATGGTTTGCCTTTTTAAGGATCAAAGAAGATTATAGTAATTCTGGTGTGTCACATGATTTATAATTTGTAGGTTTTTATAGGCAATTAACACTCACAACTGTCATTCCTTTGACCACCTAAAAAGAGTGACATGGAATAAAGATTTCTGCTACAAACATGGTTGACAATTTGATAAGTACACACAGCTTGTTTGTTCCATCAAAGGAATTGGAGATGTAGACCTGCACAGATATATAGAGCTCTTAAATAAAGCACATAACATTCAGCATAACTGAATCATAAATGTACTAAGCTGCAGACATTATGTTGTCTTTTTCCCGAACCTGTAGTCGCATGCAATCAGCTTTACAGTCACTGGAGCGTTTCAATGCTTCTAAGTGTTTTTTCAGCATTTCCCTTTTTTCTGCCATTTAGTCTTGTAGGCACACACTGAAGATTTGATTTTTAAATTATGCCCATTTACCCAGTGGTCCTATGGAAGACACTGGACCTGAAATACACAAATATTAGTCATATCGTCTGTCTCATGATTTCTCAGAGATATTTTTCATTTTCTCAAATCATTTTTACTGAGAAACTTTAAGCTCCTCTAAGGATCTCTTATTTCCTTAGTCATACTTCTGCTGTCCAGTGATGTAACCCACATGTAAGCTTCAGATACAAACATGAAATACCAAGTAATATTTGGAAGGGCCATCATTATAATGACCGTAAAGGAACATCAAAACTTATAAAGATAGGTGTCAGACAGGTTCCATTCTAAAAGAGGACTAAAGAATAGTAAAGATAAAGATAACTACTGGTTGCTAATGTAACATCCGGCCTCAAAGCGTGACTACAAATATGTTCACTTCAAAGTGAGACTTGAGTTTCATATCTGCAAATAAAACATAAGGACAATAGAGACAAGTTATGGGGAGCTTTCATTGAGAATAGAACACAACTCAGTCTCTCTGGAGATGCATGTGAGTGGGATGTGACCAACTTTCCCACTGCCTCTGCTCAGATTTATCTGGGTGTGTGGTATGTGAGAACAGGGACAGTATAAGCACTGGGGTTCCCATGAGGCCAGTGGGATTCACTCAGGGTAAAGGATGATGTATCTACCACATTGACTATGAGGCTCCTACAACAAACAGACCAGTTTCAGAGTGTACTAGATGTTTACCGCAAAGCATTTGCATGGAATCTTGCCTCGCATCCATAAGCTGTATTTATTTTTTTCAAGTACACTGTATGTTCAATGCTCTGTTCAAATCATGAACGTAGAGCAGTATAACATTTCCACATATTTCCGTGTGCTCCATTTCAAGGCAGAAGGTCATATCAGTGTAAAAAAACAACAACATATGGTTCTCTTTCATCATCTCGTGTTCGAGATCCACCTATGGGAAGGGTCCTCGTACCCGACCTCTGTCGAAGCATCC
>JAOUQX010000023.1:6808586-6828710 GCA_028566295.1 Liobagrus marginatus
CAACAACGCACTCAACAACACACTGAACAATACACTGCTGCTTTAAATGGACTTTTAGGGCGTGTTCAATTAACTTATTCGAGAGATATATATACACATACAGTATATAAATATTCGATCATAAATGACGAAAAATATAACCAATCCGGTCTATAAATAGATTTGGAAAGGATAAAATCATAAGGATAAGACAAAAGGGTCGCCCCCAGTGATTTACGTGTAGAAGCATCAAGCTAGATGTTATAATATAAACAGCATCCCAGCCTCCTCCTCAGACTGCCGCACGAGCCTGCGGGTTAAATAATAGTGTAGGTTTGGATAAAATCTTACCCTTTTGACCAGATGGCTTTTCTTCATAGTGAACGCGAACTGTTCGACTTTATTTCCTGACCTGGTGAGAAACAGCTGATAAAAATCAGTGCTATTTGTTGTTCTGTTTCTATTTTGTTGTACGTTTTAACGCCACTATTCGCCGTCGTTTCGCCTCTCCGACTCCAGACTGTCTGCTCGGCTCCTATATTGTCGGTTTACAAATCGCGGGCATACACACTCTCTCCATTGGCTTTTGTGTGCCTCCCTAAGATGAGCTCGCAGTGAAGCACATAATCTGCAATAGCCGGGGTTTATAAACGAACCAAACTGCTCCTCCTACCGGCTACATCAGGGTACCACCGCAACCTCGACACTGATACAATAGTGACCGGGTGAAACAAATGTACTGTAATATTACTGCTGACTTGTTGTTTTTTAAGTTTCATCACAACTATTGGTAGATTAAAAACATGTTTAGAGTAGTGGTCACTATCCAGGACCAGTGGACCATCCAGGGGTCAATTCCAGCCCTGACTGAATCTCAACAATAAGTTCAAGTTCAAAGTTTATTTGTCACATGTACATTATACGTGGTACAACATACAGTGAAATGCTTTGATGACTAACTGAACGTTTGCTGTAAATGGGGGGTGAGGGAGAGAGGGAAATTGTAGAAAGAAAAGGAGGGGGGTTATTATTTGAATAAAATTAGTATGATTTGGAACAAGGAAGTACACCATAAACAGTGAACGGGATGCAGGATAAGCAATAAATGATCCTGTCAATGATAAATTGACGCTCTGACCCCAGTGTTCAAATTCGTATGCTGGGATATGCGGAATAAAAACATTTCATTGGATGTATGCGTATGTGATAAGTTCTGAATTTGAATTTGATCAGAACAGGTAAGTTACTTGTCAGCCCAGCAACTTAATTCAGGCATGGCATATGTATGAAAATCTCATAAAATTCGGGTTATATTTAGATCAGCAAAAACAATCTTACACAAGTTTAGTGATTACTAATACTGTAATTGTTATTTATTAAACATAATTGAAAACTCATTCTTCAGAATATTTTAAAGTAGATCACTCTGTACAACTCCAAAGAGGACAAACAACACATACAACTTTTTTGTGAATTAGAATAAGCAAAAAAGCAGTCAATGTTCACCACCTTACATGAAATACATACAATAGATAAGATATAATATACAGGCTGTACAGTCAGGTTTTGGGAGGAGCTGATGGTGTACTTGTTGTAGTGCACTCAAATGTCATATCTCTTGTTTTGGACACAAGAATCATATTGAGTCTTTGTTTGAATCACAATGCAGTATATTGTGGAAAGAGGAATGTCTGCTACGAGTGAGATGGACACCTAAACGTAACTGTTAGCTTTAAACACACACCGCACTGATTTATATTAATAAGAAAGCTATTGATGAGTAATCAGCGTCTGGTTGGTGGATGCCCGGCTCTGTGTGACCGCCCGGCTGCTAACGTTACTTCCTCCAGGAAGCTGTAGAAACGGGAGAAGAAACATTGTTTAACAGTCAAATCTGCACCAAAATGTAAAAAAAAGGTCAGGGTGTTAATCATATTTCTTAGTTTAAAACAAGCTGATCTTAAATAGGCTGACTGAATAGATTAGTTTTATCTGAGATGGTATTTTTACAGAGCTCTCAGAAAATGTATATAAAAGGCAACTGGAATTGGTCTGGAAACTTTCACAGCCAAAATATATAAAAGTACACACACCTATTACTACCGTAATGTACGTACCACAAATGCTGTCGGCATCCAGTGTGATTTTATTAAGGTGCACACTATATTATGAGTGCTAATAATCAAACCAGCAGTCACATCATTATGAAACAAACATGCCATATTTACATGGCAAACTAATTTATGTTTGAAAAAAAATTAGTCTCAGCCCAAATGCCATGTCTATGTTGAACTCTACAAAATTTCTGGGAGACGGGTACGTCATGCTTTTTTAACAATCAGCCTGGAAACAAAGTAACTGTGGCGCTCAATTTTGCCCTCATAAAAAGCAAGCTGTTATGTTTACAACTGTGATAACGAAAGCTTATTAGGATCAGCTAAACTCTGGATTTGTCAAAATCTTTTCTGAAATAAACGATCTATGTTTGCATACTTTTCTGTTTTTAAAAACTACAATTTTTTGCCCCTATAACATGATGCTGAACAACTTCCGTTGTCAGTGTAAAGGGTCAACCGCTATGCAAGATGGGTAATGATCTGAATCAGTTCTGAATGTCGTGTGAAAAGTGAAGTCTCCAAATAAACAAATATAGCTGTAGGTGTTAAAGTGTTGGGCTTCTGATCAGAAGAGAAAGGGTTCAATCCTCATCATCATCAACCCCTGCCTCCTCAACCCACAAAAGTTCACTTGAATAAAAAGAGTCGCTCTGGATAAGGGCTTCTGCCAAACGGCAGAAATGTAAATTCATGCATATAAACACAAATAGAATTTGTGAAAGAGCTAATGGTGACAGCACAAGGTAAGGGTGGAAATAATAAAAAATTTCCAACCTCTTGGTGTTGTGAATAGTGGTTCCTCCAAGCACAATGCGAACGCCTGGCATGGTGCGGTTCAGGTTGTACACAGTCAGTGCTTCTTCATATGTAGCTCCTCCAATAATGAACACAAGAATGTCCTGTGGCCTGGATTGGAGAGACCCGAAGTATGAGACATACAATAACTGCAATGTGAAATCATAACTGCATATGAGATTTAAAAATACTGTGTGTTGCAAAAGCATAGGTCATGTGTAAAATTTGTTTTTAATTTTACACATACTGTATTGTTATAACTAGGTATTTATAAGCAAAGCCAAATCACTATTGCAGAAAACAATTTTCGTTTAAGAATGTACTGCACAACTGACAATCTTGACGTTTGTCCAGATTCAACCTGGTTTGTTAGAAGAAAGCAGTAGAAAGTCCAGAGGCCAGAGTAATGTCAAGTAAAATGTACAATATTTCTGTTAGAAGTATGTACGGTTAACCTTACATGGCATATCTTTTATGTGAAAGTAGTGCTCCTAAAACATTTAAACAGCTTTCAAATAAATAAATAAATAAAAAGACTATGCTGGAATGTTATTGCAGTAATGTTAGGAACGTTTTTCGATCTCTCCTCCAAACTCATTTTGGAAAATTGTATTGTTTAACAATTTATGTACACTCAGAAGGCAACATCTAATATATCCTTTATAAAATAAATCATCTGGTACAGGTCGGCTGCATCCCTGCTCCGAGGAAGTAAATAGTATCAGCTTATTACTGATAAATTAAACATTACAAAGCTAAATATTAAACTGGAGGGTCATTACAGTGTTAAAGCTTCAGTCAAATAAGAGTTCTTTAGAGTTATTTGTCATGCATTAGAGATGCATGACAAATTTGAAAGAATGACAGCGATGAAAATAGAGGCTTAGATTATTATATTATGGTGAACTGATGAATCTGAGTGTGTTTTGTATGAACCTGTCACGCAGAGAATTTGGCCCGAGATAGGGGAATTGACTGTCCTTTAAACGGCCTTTAATTAGCTGATCCAGTGTGTCATGCAGCAAAGGCTGGTGCTGGGTATAGACATTCTCAACACCCTACACGCACACACACACACACACACACACACACACACACACACACACTTCTGTCAGTATGGGCACACAGAGTGAGATACAAGTATAGACGTTTGTAAGGCAAGTTTACACTAGGATAGTTTTACATAGACATTTTAATCCTTTTATACTAAAATAAGGTTCAGATCAATGTTTGTTGAAACCCAGTGAACACTTGTATACCTTGAGTCCTTTGAAAAACTGTTTGGTGATTGCCACAGCATCTGTAGGAGTAATGAGATCACTTCCTCTGACCCGTTTTCCACCATATTCGATTACGTCTTGTACCATCTGTTGTATGGCAAAAGTGGCATGACTCAGTTTAGAATTCTCTGGCCCTATTTACTAGCATGATAGCTGTTGCACTGTAATAACCACATCAATACTCACCCTGCGGTATTTTTCAGACACCCCTTTTCTGTTTAGCTCATCCATGAGATTAGGTAGAATGCTGCTGCTGTGTCTTTCATAGCGCAAAGCATACAGCATCACTAGACGCACCGCATCGAGCTCCGACAAACGTGGATTCTGCAGCATGCGCCGAACCATCTGTAGGAAGAGTGAAACACCTCAGCAAAGGCAACCAAACCCATGCATAAAGCCTGAACATCGAAGGCAAAAAGGTCTTCATTCCTGGTTCGATGCTCTTCTTCACCTTTGTGTCACTTTGAAAAAAACAGTCTAAATAAAGCTGTCTATTATCACTTCAGCAACGACTGTAGCAAATGTGTTAATGAGTGTAAGCCATGTGAGATACCTGCTGAGCATTAGAGTGATCATTCTGGCATGCAAGTTCCTGCTCCACCTCAGACACCTCCATTAACTGCCTCTCACTGACAAGACGAGACAACTCGCCCACCACCGTCACATGCTTGGACACTGTGCCTGACATCTTCTTAAACTGCGGGTAGTTATCCACAAAAGCCTGCAGACAGGAGGTGGGGCAATAGCTGAAAGATTCTGACATTGTATATTCTTAAAGTACTTACTAACCATCAGCCATTGGCATGTGAATGAAAATAAAAATAGAAAGAAAAAACTTAAGAGCATTAACTTGTAAAAATACAATTATCACAGACCCCTCACAAGACATCAATCACCATGATGGGAAACAAAACAGTACCAGAGGTTTTTAAAAACTTGAACTTGAACTTGAAAACAGTATCAGAGGTTTTTAAAAACCAGTTCAGTACAATTCCTTTGAGGACAAATTGTTTTTTTAAACTGTGAAAACCGTTTGTTTGGCTAAGAAAACAGACCCAGTTGTTCAACTAGTGTACTGACAGTTTTGGATTTCGAGGAGTAAACGATTTGTGTCTGTGGAAATTCACAGCTGGAACCAGAACTAAATAAACCAGACTTAATGTCCTCACCTTCATGTCAGAAATGGACTCCAGTTTCTGTTGGCCCTTTGGCTTTTTCTTCTGAAAGTCCTCCATTAAGTTTTTAATGTTTGTTCCAATTTCACCAAAGTTCAAGTACATATTCTGTTTTAGAGAAAAAGTGACAAGTAAGGAGAGTTCATATTTTATTACATGTAGTTCTAAACAAAGCTTAACTAAACAACTAAAAATAAAAAGGAACTGATTCGTGTGAAAATCTCCTTAATTAACTGGAATTGGGTTGGTTTAATAAAAAATATTAAGTATGGGCAATATTTTGATACATACAATTCTGAGTGTTAATTCCTGAGGTACCTACATTAGCATAGAATTCATCGTTCTCTGCAGACAGCACCACTTCTCTCAGGTCTTTATTGATGCCAGGCACTCGGGACAGATCGATTCGGTTGTTGTTGAGGCCAAGCTGCTCATGAACCATTGCCTGATAAGTCCACTAGAGGTGAAAATGTACAGGCAAAACTTCTAGTATTAAGCATCACACTGAACTGCTTAACCAGACAATATAGAATATGAAAAATGAAGCACATACAATTGTTTAAGCAAACAAGTAATAGTATAACAAATGCTTACTAAGAATTAATGTTTACTAAGAAGAGAATCCCACTAATAAAAGTATTGAACATTTATAAGGAGCAGCGTCATACGTCAAAGCAACTTACAAAAGTGACCATAGCCAAGTTAAAACAAACTAAGATATACTCTGACATATAAGCATTAATATAATAAAATTAAAAGAGAGACAAATTAAGGGACAGAATCTCACCTGGTTAAGAAGGGGTGTTATTGCATCATCACTTCGATCCAGAATCAGCAGAAGAGGGGGGACTTCGGTTTTCCTGAAGTCAAACAGTTCATATTCTTTGCTGATAATTTGCTATGAGATCAAAGACAAATGTAAAACATATGATATAGATCATTATTATAATTAATCGGTTATGCCATAAATACAGACTGCAAATCCAAACACATTTTTGTATGTTATTTACATTTGGTCTTATTATGCAACAATCTGATTTTTATACATGAGTTAAGAGTGAAGTGAGATAAACATAAAATAAGTTAAACTGTACACACATCAATGTGTTACACTGTGAACAATAAATAATATAAAATTGGCACAGCAGTAACTTCGACCCATACAGTTTGAATAAATACATTTACTATTAGAACATACGTTCTAATTCATAATTGTTTTTATACATTTTAAGTTAAGAATTCAGAGGCAAAACTGCCAAATATTTAAAGCATGAAATGTGTTTTTGTTTGCTCAGTTGGTGTTTACTAGGACATATCATTTATATCAGCGAACTACTTTCTGAATATCTTTTGGTCTGACAGCTATTTTATTGTATCTGTTTAACATCTGACATTCCCAGGGTAATGGAATGTCTACTGCCTTATTTACCTTTTAAAATAATAACCGGGATGCTTATAATTATCCTGTGTTGCTTGAAGAGCAATTCAAATTCAAATCTTATTTATCACACACACATACACGCAGTGAAATGTTTTATTCCGCATATCCCAGATTACGAATTTGAAGGGTGGGGTCAGAGCGCAGGGTCAGACAGAACGCGCGGCGCCCCTGGAGCAACTGAGGTTAAGGACCTTGCTCAAGGAACCAATGATGGTAGTTTACCTGGTGTGAGGGTTGAGCCACTACCCTCAATAATGTAAATTGTGTTAATTCTATTGTATTCTATGAATAAAATAAAACAGGATAAAGTTTTTCTTTTCAGGTCAGCAACAACAAACTAGTTTTGAAATTCCAACTGCACCGACTTATTTTTTTAAAGTCACTCCCACTTTGCATAACTCCATCCATGTCAACACAGAACCTTTCTTCTTTTTTTTTTTTTAACACCGTGATCGCAACTGGATATAAACAAAAAGAAAACTTGCCTACACTTACACTTATACTAAAATTAGAAATCAGCAGCCATTATCTATGCCAAGTTCTATTGTATTCTATATAACGAGGTTTTTTTTTCTAGGATGGATGTCTGGTAAAATGCATGCATCATACCTTAACACTTTCAGCCAATCTCTTGGCCATGTCAGAGGAGAGCTGATAA
Organism: Liobagrus marginatus; assembly: GCA_028566295.1. Lineage (NCBI taxonomy): Eukaryota > Metazoa > Chordata > Actinopteri > Siluriformes > Amblycipitidae > Liobagrus > Liobagrus marginatus. Next base: position 6,816,032 of record JAOUQX010000023.1, read on the forward strand.
CGAATCATGGGACACTTCTTTAACGCCAACAGCACAGAGGTCAAACCTTGAGTAACACGTGGAAGAAGACTGGGTTCCCAACTGCGACCCTAGTTAGAGAAAAAAATAATCACACACACACATCGTGTGTGAAAAACATGAGAGAACTGAGAATTAAGAAGAAAGTATTTTACAATATAAGCATTAGAATGTTTATATGCAAAAGTACCAGGATGGTGCATTTTTTATGATTTTTTTTATTGATGTTAAAAGTTAACAGTAAAACTCAGCTTGTTGAGATTGATGCCTGTGATTTTTATTCAAATATACAAGTCAATATTTTGTTCCCACATATTACTGTGCACGACGAACACAACAAAACTAACATAGCCCATGTTTCCTACCCTTGATACTCCTTGAAGGTTGAGGGAGAACAGGTGAGGATTCACAGCGATGAAGTCTCCATAGAACTCCTACAACATCAGTTTATCCATTAGTAAAAACTCAACTGGCAATGTAAGAAGCTTTCGGTGTAAATGAATGAATGACCATCATATGTTCTGTCAGATATACACCAAAATACTGACCTGTACCTCTGCAACAACCTCCTGCTCATCAGCTTCTGCCAAGGCCTTTACTTCACCCTTACTAATGACATTACTGAAAACTAAATTAAAAAAGTTATAATATCGTGAGATTTTGTTGATGCAACTGCAATAAAGTTTGTGTATAGAAACATGGACAAATCATTGTAAGTACTCACAGATAAAGTAGACGCTGTATTTGGGGCGTCGCAGCTCCTGAATCAAATTCTCTACATTATCCTAAACACATGAATGAAATCCTAAATGAAACCACCATCATATCATCGTCATCGTTTATAAATCATACATTAGTTTTATCTAATGTTCATGCATATTATTGCATTTCCTGTATCACAGGCTGTTGATTAAAGTAGTGACATCATTTTCATCAATACTCTGCACTGTTATTATTCTGCAACAAAATCCTGACACATTTAGAAATAAACGTAAAATTTGTTTAACCTAAATTCACTTTTACATTCTTAGAAAAAAAACATTTGTATTTGTTTACTTAATTAATTTAAGATACCTTTAAAAAAAACACACTGTGAACTTATTCATCATTTAATAGTGACAGTAAATCCAGAGACTATCCCAGAGACACTATATGAGACGAAACCAGCAGAGACACAAATATAATTCAATTCAATTCAATTCAATTTCTTATTTTTAAATCGCTTTAACAATACACATTGTCCCAAAGCAGCTTTACAGAAGATAAAAAACATAAGAAGAATAAGTAAAATTCTGAAATTTGTGGATTGTATTCCAATGAGCAACCTAAGGCAACTCTGGCAAGGAAAAACTCCCTTAATGCTAGAAACCTTCAGAAGAACCAGCCTCAATGGGAAACACATCCTCATTTAGGGGGCAGCAGAATGTGTAGTTACAGGTGAGTGATATGGAGTCTAAATGTAAACATATATTCATATGTTCAGTCTAACAAATATAACATATGAAACTTCTGTGCAATCGTTTATGTCCAGTCTACTGAAAGAACTGACTATTTAGTCTATCTACTCCACTACACTGTAATGTTAATAGCATAAGTGTTAGGGTAATGTAATGTAGTTAATATATCCTAAATACTGTGAGAGTACACTGCTTTTACTTCTGAAATTACTTGCTTAACCTTTAACCTCTACATACACCGCTGCCATCAGAAGAAGCTGAGCATGTAGTCAAGAACCAATTTTACTGAGCAAAGAGACAAATCCACTTCAATACCAGGGGTGTATTTGTTGTTTAGTTTATATGGTGTTAAGCGTTCTCTAATACAAACTGGCTCATTGCCTAAAGGCACAAGGCACCTTGGTTGGCCTCAGGAAGCAGATGGCCTTCAGGTGTTTCATGTTGTCACGGTTCTGTGATTCAATCCGCTCAAACAAGTAGACCTCCTTTTGCAGTATCTCGGATTGTGTGTACACCATACTGACGATGCTGGTCTATGGTGAGAAGAGAAAGTAGAGTGGTAATACAGTCAGAATTTTTAATTACTGACTGAATATGTACATTTATTTTTGAACTCTTCTAAACAGAAGAAATGAAACATTTATGCAATAAAATCGGCTTCCATTAGAATTTTTTTTAACGTTACCGTCAGTAAGAAGAAAGCGTGGCAGGCGGACATGCATGTCATATGACACTGGATATTTTACCTACCGTTTCTTTATCCATAAGCAAAACTTTCATTCCTGGTCCGCTGTTTTCTATCATTTTGGTGACATACTGCTTAACAGCTAAAGTCACGTTCATTTTGTTAGCAGTGTCCTTTACTGTGTCTGTCTAACCGAAATGAATTCTGAACCTTCAGCCTGTAAATGCTAACTAGTTAATATATACCGCGTATCTTATGATTTTGTTGACAATGGAGAACGAAATGTATCGCCCCGTAAAAGCGGATTACTTCCGGTGTATGGAACGAACTGTAATGCTGGTCTGAGATCTGTTCATAAAACATTAGAGTAATGTGGTTGTAAGAAACTCTCCAACGTCACAACCGATCTTGATTCAGTTCACAGGCACGCGCAGGATATCCCACACTACAACGCGGCAGCGTAGGACAGAGTAAATAAAACGCCATATTGGTAAGGTCGCAAGGTAATTACTAGGGCACGAAGCAGCCTTGGAAATGTTTTCAAGAATTCGAATATCTTTTCTGTTACATGCCCCCTAATGACTATTGAATCACGATATAAAATCCATATTGTGTCTTTCATTCTATGTCCGTGAAAGAAATACTACACATTCAAAATTAATTACACATTTGTAAACATTTTTCAAAGTGTAAACATTCAAACTACAACTGTACCTGTATGCAGATATTTAAGCAGATATAAATATATTTATTTAATTATATATTTATATGAAAAGCATATTTAACAACAGTATATTCTTTCAAAAACTATACTGAAACTATAATGTGTTAATAAAATGGGCTGCTATTAATTTTACAGTTAACCTTAAAACTAATTTAACAAACTATGAGCAGATGAATACATAGAAACTTCCTCATAGCAATACAGGGAGAAAAAACAAAATGATTTTAAGAAGAAATCCATTCAAGAATACAGTAACAAATAAATTGTAGGCATGTGATGGTGAGGGAAGATCACTGATTGTTTGGATCCTGGCTGATATCAAGCTTCTTCTTTGTAGCCGACCAGTTGAGTACTCACATCCCAAAGTTTGGCTGCAGCGATGTCATCGTTAGCCTCTAGTGATGGCTCCTTCAGCTGACAATCACTGACAAAAACAATAATCAGATCATAATTATGACAGATTTCCCTATTTACATTTTTACATTACATTCTTGTAATGTAACAAGAAATATTACATTGTTGAACTTGAACTTCAATATTTATTTTAGTTTCATTTACATGTATACACATACTCTTAACATTATTATTATTAACCATTCATTCTTATAAGATTTTTTTTAATATGACGTCAAATGCCTTGGGAATGTGGGAGGGCAACTTAGAAAAAAAGTGTTTAGAATTATGTTTGTTTTTACTTTATATTGTCGTACATTAATAGTCTGTAACTCAATAAACATTTGATTTAAAAAAATAGTCAAATTATATATTAAAATTTGCAAAAAATGAGCCATAAACAACATTTATCAATGCATGTACGATGTACGATGTTTTTGTCATACAGCCCTCTTAGTAAATAGCATCAATAAATAAGATCATAATGCAACTCATATACACACTGTGCTTTATACACATTTAGAGTATAACATAATCATATGCAGGGCATTTATAAACTCACCTAAAATAAGAACCACTGTATTTTTCCAGCCCCTCAGTAACAGCACAGTAGATAGAGGTCTGAGCACCCTGCTTAGGGGTCTTCATCAGGAGGAGGGCAGGAATAAATAAAAGGGTGTTGAAGACAGGATGGCGTTTCTGTACATATCGGCCCAATTCAGTGTTGATCACTCCAGGGTGCAGTGCATAGACTGTTACTCCAAAACCTGATTAGAAAAAAAAACAAAACAAGGCAAATTATGTACAAATATAGTATGAATATAATAAATGTGCCGTAATTAAGCTAATATAAAGACACATTTAAAATACAGGTTTCAATGTGTTTAAACCTTTGGTACGGCGTGCTAGCTCTCTGGTGAAGAGAATGTTCGCAAGTTTGCTCTGTCTGTAGCTAACCAAGGAGTCATATGGTGTTTTGGTAAAGTTCAGATCATCAAAATGAATCATCCCTGAAGGATAAAGAAAATAAGTAAACAATTTAAACTTTCACAATTTTTATAATTAGACAGTTGTTACAGTTTAATAACAGGCTAAACTAATATCCACAAGCTATATAGGTGTACATAAGTTATCATTTCTCTTTAAAAAAGAGAAAAAAAAGATCCTACCCCCTTTATGAGCAATGCTGGACACATTGATTATGCGGCTCGGGGAAGATTTCTTCAACAAGTCCAGAAGTAATACAGTCAAGAGAAAATGGCCCAAATGATTAACCGCAAACTGAGTTTCATACCCATCTACTGTTAGACTGTAGGGACACATCATCACTCCTAATAGAGAAAAAATGTTACAAATTTTACAATGATAGTTTAGACAATTATAAAACTCACTTTATTATTCAATGCCAACTACTAATAATTATCTACAGGTTACGGTAAATGAGAAGTGAAATGAGAAAAGTATACAAGAGTGAGAAATACAAATATGCTCCTAACAGTGTATGAAGATCTGAAGATTGAATGAAGATTGAACATTTGCTTTAGTATTTTGTTCACACTTTTCTGCACAAAATTTGCTTTCTTTGATCACAATGATACAGACATGTTTCGTTATAGAATATAGAATGATCTCACCAGCATTGTTGATTAGTATGTCCAACCTGTCCTCTGTGGAGATGTATTCCAGTGCAAACTGCCGAACTGAGAAGAAGGAGGCCAAGTCCAAATGCCTTACCACCACGTTACCATTTCCTGTGGTACATCGTATCTCTTCTGCAGCCTTCTCTGCTCTCGAGAGGTCTCGGCAAGCCATCACAACACGTGCTCCTAAAAAGGAACATGTGAAGAGTTACTATTCATCTCTCACGTATACTGTATTCTTAACTGTCTTGATGAATAAGTAATGATCGAATGGTTGTAATGGTGGTTACAAAATATGTTCACCTCTCTTAGCCATATCATGTGCTGTCACTTTTCCAATGCCAGTGTTGGCACCAGTGATGACTATAGTCTTGCCATCTAATCGCATACAACTGTAACAAATTCCACCTGAGATCCACTTTCTCAAAACAGCCAGACCTGTATTTAATGTAACACATTTTACACATTTACCACAATCTGACTTATTGTGGTAGTCAATGCTTGCATACAACACAACCTGGACGCAATGCAATTTTACAGACTAATTACAGAACAAGTTCACTGAGTAATTCCTTACACACTGAGTCACAAGGACCATATGGAGTTAATTTCCTAAAGATGACTCTTCAGATTAGCTCTAATAAGCTCAAGGAAATGAATAATGGATCTTGAGTAGTGAATAGCCTACATTGTGTATGACACTCTCTTTCTATGTGATGAAACACAAGAACAAACCAAATGGTTATTGAGAATAAATATATACCTTACTTATAAACATAGCTGCAGTTATTGCCCCGTATTTAGCCAGATGGTTGAACTCCATGTCCTCCCACAGCTGATAGATATAGCTGTGTAGATTCAGGTAAAGAGGAGATCTTTGTTGCCATCCAACAGAGTTCATTTCCCAACACTTGCTCTATTATTACATGTGCTTTGCAAACTGTATTATTACAACCTTGCAGTGTGTAAATACCGCTAAGCATCTCCCACATGGGCAGGGTTGAGGTTTTATAAGCAGATTAGTTCAAGATCACGTTAAGCGGCATGTCTCATGGTCATGCAAGAAAAAAATACATTCTATCCTCTCAGGGCACATGCACTGCATACATTCTAGAAAAATGGACTTTAAGGTATAGCTTCTTTGTCATTTTAGGAATTTTAGATTCAAATTCAGGCTCACATTATAATACACAAGTAAGCTGCAATGTTATACTAACACAAATAATATCTGGGTAGTGATGATCTTATTGTGATTCCACAACATAAAAAACATACAGATATCGGCCAGGAGGTAGGGAGCTGAATATAGGGGAGAAATAATAGCAAATGTCTTTATGATGTTCAACTGTCCAGTTCTGGTGAGTCAAGGGTTGGGTCAAAGTTTGTGATATGCATTCTGGAATGCTTTAATGTGCACCATGTTTGTAAAGAATAGTTATTTAAGGTGCCATAGCCACCCTGTCAGCTTGAAATAATATCTGGACTTTCTCCTTTGGCTTCTCTTAGCAGAAAATTCCACGGTTTACAGGTTATTATGCAAAAAAATCACAAGAGTTTCACCCTAGCCTGTCAGGGGCCATCAAGGGCCTATCATCTCAGAGACACTGGACACAAGGTAGGTGAATTCATTGGAGAAGTATGTTTTGTTAGTTTTGAACAGTTGGGGGATTCTTGAGTCCCAGTAGAAACCCCACACAGGAGAAACACACAGAAAGATTAAATAACGCTGTGCACAGGCAGTGCCCTGGGCTTAGAATAGAACTGGGTACCCTGTAGTTGACAAAGCAATTCACTCCAAGATATTCTATGGAAAATATTCATGCCAAAATATTTTATGATTTGATTGTATGTACAATTAAAAATAACTGTGTAAACCATATGCTGAAGTGTGTCCAATGTGATCAAGTGTTGTTAGCACTATTACAAATAAAAATCGTGCTCATTTGAGTCCGTTTATAATAATCGTCATCGTTTTGGTACAAGAGCGATAAAAAGAAGTACCGGTAAGTAAAGTTCTAAAGCGGTACTTTTTTCCATAATTACAAGTTGTGTTTCTCTTTACATGTGTCACAGAAATGATCAATCTACAGGTTAATTAGCTCTGTAAAATATCCTGAGGTTTGCCATGTGCGACCTTTTCAGTTTAAAAGTAAATCGGGTACAAATGACAGGAGTTTCCTTTGGGATGAAAGTAACACTTGCTTAGATGTTTTATAAAATCGATTGATACTAGCAAAAATTTATCCTAATGATTCAGGTTTGTATTGTCAGCTTACTTTTGGACCATTTAATAAAACTGAAGTTTAAAATCTAAATTGAATTTAATATTTTTTTATATTTAGATAAAGATTAAGAATGAAGTATGTTTGTAGTTATATCATTAAAGGCAGGGTAGGAGATTTCTGAGATTTTGTTTAAAAACATTTTTTGTTATGCTGGTTGAACATCTCTTCATATATCGATTGCACCCTTTAAGTTAAGTGGTTTAAATTAATTTATATTTATTTATATAATCTGTGGAAGGCGTATGACCCAAAAAACTTTGTCAAAGGTTTTCTTTTTTGTCAAAAGTTAACAACATTAGCTGTATACTTATAATGCACACTAGCATAACATTCAACCATAAAGGGAAAACTTGAGTCTTGATTTCAATAAAGAGCAAACTGTTTTACTGTAGTTTGTTCCAGGCCTAGTTGTAAAAACATGGTGTTGCCCTAGCTGCTTATTGCAAAGACACCAAACAGAACAGGCTATGCAGTGTTTTGAGTTGTTATCATGTATAAAAGCATTCAATCATTCATTCAGTCAATCATTATCTAGTTCTTATCCTGTTCAGGGTCGTGAGGGCGCTGGAGTCTATCCCAGCTAACTTAGGGCATGAGGTGGGGTACACCCTGGACAATCAGCAGTTAATTGCAGGGCTAACACTTAGAGACAGGCAACCATTCACACACACATTCACTCCTATGGACAATTTAGAGTAGCCAATTCACCTATGCGCAATCGCATGTGTTTGGAGCCGAGAGGAAACCGGAGTACCCGGATAAAACCCGTGCAAGCACGGGGAGAACATGCAAACTCCACACAGAAACATCCTGGGTGGAAATGACCTTGCTGTGAGGCAGGAGTGCTACCCACTCTGTCACCGTGCCGCCCTTGTATAAAATTATTTTACTATGAATATTTTAATATTAACACAATTTTTTTTGTTATTGTCAATTCTAGTGCTAACTTATATCTGCTAATGTTACACTGTTTATATTATTATTGTATGTGTAATTACTATCTAGTCAGAGAGCTACTTAACTACATAGCTATTCGATCAACTGAACCAGTTTCTCTGTAACATAGTTACCTTTATTTACCTTAAAATTACATATAAAGGATTAACTATACAGTTCCACACTTTCAGTGATCGCTGATACTCTCTTGTAAGCAATCCGATGGGAAAGTATAAAAGAATATCTGATTTATTCAGAAAATTATCCAAGAGTCATTTGAACAGTCATACAGTTCATTTGAATAATAAGTTTTTATTCAATAGGTAATGTACTGTATTTTATTTTTATGTGGAGGTTGTAGAAACAAAATACACCTCGTTTTTTTTTTAGGATTACTAATGTTGAATGTCTCCTTATTCCCCTTTGAAATGAGAAACAGGTTTATGGTAGGAGACCTTAGGATAACGGAAATAAACAGGTTCAACTAAACTAGCTCTCCACATGTGAATAAATGTAATCCACAACCAGTATTTTTGGAGCAAACAATGCAATAATGTCCTATTTTAGATGATGGATATAGAGTTGCTCTGTAATATTAGTCACTCATCAAAATAACGACAAGAGATTTTTGTTAACAATTTGAGATTAAGCTAATAAGATAGCAAGTTATATGTTAGCTAAAGTCGATTAGCGATGTTACGTCCCTATAGCTACCCAATTGAACAGGAAGGGCTTGAAGCTTTTTGCACGATATAACCATACGTATTTACTACGATGGACAAAGCACAACAGGAGTTAATCTTTGACTAACACCAAAATTGTTGTTTTGATTTAATAATACCACATGGCAAGTCCAGTAAAATATGTGTAATGATTAAAGCAGACATACAAGTGTGTACATTGTTAAAACATATCTCCTGGTAGCCGCCCAAGCTAACCACTGTACAGTACTTGCTAGTTCCTGTTTAGCATGCTACAACTTGTAGCAGCAAACTGCACAACTAAACACGCGTATCCAGGTACCGTAAACAATAAAACGTATTAATCACAAGTACATATACATTCACTACAATCTGACATAAATATCATAATGTTGGTAATTTTATTTATGTTGTTGGGGTTTTGTATAGTTAATCTGAAGTGTCAAATGTACTAATTGAATTTATTGATATGTTAGGACTATACGCAGTTCCATATCTGCTTTGCATATAAAAACTCTTGATTTGCACAGCTAGGAACAGCTCATTCTTTTAAATAAGTTACAAGAATATACACTTATGATGTAAAAAATTGATCAGTTTGACTTCATGAATTATACTACGAACGATTATCCCGCCCCAAGACCAAAGATCGCAGCCAATCAACATGACGCTAAGAGGTTGTGGAAGTGATGTCACGCTTTGTTTAACCTACCAGTGCGCGCGAGCTGGGGGAGTCAAAACGTTCGCACACCTCAGATCATTGTTTTTCTCTCTGATGGCAAAACCCGCGAAGTAACAAACTGTTCGGGAAAAACCGATGTCATATATTAGTTTGCAAGCTCAATAAAAAGTGTACGAGGTAAGAATTCATCGCTTGTTTCATTCACTGCGATGTCTCTCGCGCGTTTGATTGCAAGTTGTTAAACTCGTGTAGCTAATGCAGCAGCAGGCTAATGCTAAACAGTTCGGCTAACACAGCTGGAGGAGGATCCGTTCAGGGGGAATCCACATGCAGTTAGCCTTAGTGGCTAATGTTAGCCTCGGACACCGGGGAGAAAGTGAGGAAGCACTGATCGAGAGCCCGTAAGGGTCACATCAGTCATAAAACACTTTATTTATTCAATTGTCTTCTCCTGAGAACAGTTTAATCTCAACATGTCGATCCATGTTGCTTTTATACGAGTTATACGAGCGCACACGCCAGACGCAACATTTAAATGTGATTTTTGAAAAAAGATATTACTTTTTACAGAAGTCGGAACAAATTTTGATAAAAAATGTTATGACCGTACTATAATAATGAAAAAGTACACAAACAGTCGTTTTTTATTATACGTTATGTAAACCCTTCAAATGTTGTCACTGACTTTTTTTGAATGTTATACAAAATTAACAATTTGCAGATTAAATAAAATAACATCAAACACCATCGCACCCATAAGGTTGAAATGATCTATAACGTGTTTTATATGCCATATCATTACTATTTTTAGGGGTCAAGTCCCGCAGGGGCGGGACACCTATTGTATTCGTATGATTTATTACATAAGTCTTTCTTATTCCTCTAGCATTTGAGTCTATGGCAGTCCATAGAACCTCTCAGTAAAAAATTCTAAAAATTGTCATGCCAGAATATCACACTGATATGTTATCATACCAACTTTGGAGTTTCTAGGACAAACGGAGTCCAAGGAGTCAAAAGTTATTTTATATAAAATATTGTAAATGTTGAATTAAAACCACCACGTCACATTGCGGTCATAGAGATGCAACGACAAAAAGGTAAACACAGCATTCCGTGTATAAAACGTGTATGCATATTTTTACAATGCGCTATAAACGTTAACAAATAACCAGGAAGACGGTAGGATAAAATTAACAAGTTATTCTGTTTAGTTGTAAAGTGTATTTAATGTGTACTTAAGTTATGGATATATACTTTAGAGCTGAGCTCATAGCTTTAGTTTTGCACTTATTTTCATTACTTCTGAAAATGTTCATTCCGTATATAAATGTTGCTGATATCGTGATAGAGTTACGAACACACCGATACGACAGATCTTTCTTAAATTTCTTTTATTTATTTTCATTCCGCGTTTCAGTGTGCTTCCGTGTGTGTGTGTGCGCGTGTGTGTAAATGGACCATAGCGTTGAGGTGGCTGAATAAATTGGCAGTTCGTAAGTCGGCGGAGCGCGCACCTCATATAATATAAATTTGCGCTTGTGTTTTAGTTTAATTACTACACATAGTGAAGATAGTATTAATATTATTTCAAGTTGAATTGTAGCGCAGTTGGTGATCGCAGGTTCTCTTCTATACAGTGCAGACCAGCGCGAGCATGACCTGTGTTGCTACAAAGGGTACAAATTGCGCTTGACCCCGATAATTGCTGCTTGCAGCTACATTTCTTCATGTAATCATGTTTGAGCATGATAATGATATGTTATGGCTGGCGTTAACGAACTTGAGTCCCACACAGAGCTTTGACCTCAACCCCACTGAACATCTTTGGGATGAGCAGAAACGCTGACTCAGACAACATTAGTGCCTGATAAACCTAATTCCTCACAGCCACAATCCAAAATCCAATGGAAAACCTTCTCCAGAAGAGTGAATTTTATTATCACAGAGAACAACTAATTCTGTAATGGGCTGTTCAGAAAATACATGTTGGTGTGATTTCCATGCGTCCACTAGCCTCACGTAGCCAGATCTTCAGACTGTTGGCCGAGGGTCTGGACAATATAGAAGCTTTTATCAGCCAAGAGGGTGCCTGAGTGTCTTTACTGACCTGTAAAGCAACCAATTCACGTTTGTTTTGTTCGGCGTCATGTTTAGGAGTGTTAAAATATAAAGTTGTTGTCTCTACAAAACAGGACATGCAAACAGATTCCAAAAACACAGGATGAGATGTTACTATCCTTTGTGCAAGCATTTCCAAGAGGACATGAACAGTGAGCCTGGTAAATTTTGGGAAGCGCATCATCAGTAGTGTACCTTTGGTTCCTAGGGTGTTTTGGCCTTTCACACTATACGCCCTCCCCAAAGGCGGCCAGCGACAGGTTGATCAATCCTACGCTTGCGTCCCATACCCAGTTAGTCATAAGAGTTGCCTTGTTGTTGTTGATAGCCAACATCCCATGGGACTATGCATGGCAGGGGTATCCTCCTCCCTGAGTCAAGCTATGTTGACCGCATTCCTCCTGGCCCTCTCACTTTGGGGCCCAGCTGGGGTCTTTCCTCTTCATCCAGAGCCACTGACTGCTGCCTTCTGCTGCCTCCGATACAGCTCTGATTACCGAACGCTGGCTCCGGCCCTAAATTCCCAGGTCTCTAAGCAGTCTAGTTGTAGATGTTGCCACAAAACCTCTGCAGCCCACCTCCACTGGTCGGATTTCTGCGTTCCAGCCAGGATGCCTTGCTTCGGCAGCTAGATCGGCATAGCGCTGCTGTTTCCGCTCATAAGCCTCATCTACTGAGTCCTCCCATGGAACTGTGAGCTCAATGATGAAGACCTTCTTAAGCGAACGGGACCAGAGCACCATGTCAGGTCTTAAGGTGGTGGTTGCAATCTCCGGAGGAAACACAAGTTGCCGGCCAATGTCAGCTAGCATTTTCCAGTCGCGGGCCAAGCGCAGCTGGTCTCGCTCTAATGGTGTAGAGCCGCTCTTCGGTGGTTTAGCCCCTTCCCGGACAAAGGTCGTCCGTAAGGGGTGTGATGCTGCTGGGGGTGGTAGGGAGTTGGTGGCAGCTTGCTTGTCTTCCAGGGCAGACGCAAGGTTTTTTAGGACTTGGTTGTGACGCCAAGTATAGTGACCTTGGGTGAGGCTTGTTTTACA
>JAOUQX010000023.1:6898516-6910867 GCA_028566295.1 Liobagrus marginatus
AGGAGATGATTTTCCTGACACCATGTCTCCAGGGTTTTGACCTCCTTAAGGTAGGCCGCCTCATCGTTGTTGGAGATCAGTCTGTTCATATCAGTCTGTTTATATACATGGTTCATGTATATAAACCATGTGTTCTCCATTGTTCAGGACAAAGTATTGTGTTTGTCAACCTGTTTGTTGGACTGTGTGTTTTTTGTTTCGTTACTACGTCATGCCAAGTCAAGTCTCTGTTTGCTAGTCGTTTTTTGTTTATTAGCTTAGATACAGTGTGTGTAGCTTTAGCCACGTTAGCACGTTTGCTACTTTTGTCTTTGTGTTCATTGGAACCACTGCCTGCATAAAACAGCTCTGCACTTGGATCCTGCCTTCTCTCTGCGTCCAGCACTTACACTTAGTGTATGCGAGGATGGACAAGGAAAGTCTCGCAGGTCAAAGAAGACTGTAAGAACGATAATGCGTTTATTCATTGAGTCTGGTCAGGAATTAGAATGGAGTAAATGACATTATGACGGTGTTTGGAGTTCTCAAAGATTTGAGAAACGGAACGTTATAGGTATTTTATTGAACCCGCTCTTCAGATTTAAATCTAGATAGTGATATTTGATATTTACAGTAAAGCACAGTTTACTGTAAATTACTGTATTTGTCTGCAATAAAACGTTATTTCTAGAAGGTAGTATTTATAAACATAGCTAAAATCATAATAATTATTGCCGTTGTTATATACTTTAGCATGCTTGTATTATCCAGAAGAATCATTCTAGTATATTTCAAACGATATCATTTTGAATTTTTTTTTACTATTACTGATGACTTGCTCAGGAGCACCTGGTTGCTCAAATACAAACGTCTGTATTTGACCAAAGAAAGGAAATAATTTATAATCGCACTCTCCAGTGTTGCATTCTGGGATACCTTTCTGACTCCAGTTCGCACTGTCACCTCTCGATGCATCGTCGTTAAAGGGGTGGAGCAAATGCACATCTGGGGATTTGAACCGTGCTGTACTTGGCTAGATGCGAACTTTGAATTGGAACAGTACTTGGACACTGACTGATGACGTTTCACAAGAACACATTTTGAGAAACGGTCAGAATTTGAAAAGGGAGTACTTAACAAAACCGAAACACTACCCCACCAAATCGAGCTTATTGATTCGCCGGGCTTCATCGTAGCATCCGAAAGCCTGTGCGCAAACGTAAATGACGGAAAATTTGGCATGACCATTTAAAAAGGGAAAATAATGCCAACAAATACAAATACTGTATTAAACATATATGAATAATAGCTTAAGGCAGCCATTGTTTGTGCTTTTCACCGATTCAAATTCATCATCAGACCTCAAAGCAGTAATAATCTCAAAACGTGGAATGGTGCGGATACGTCCATAACAAACTACACAAAATCAGCCTGGTTTCATACAAAAGGCATTTCCTCTTCGTCCTCTTTAAATCCTGACATAAACGGACCGGATAAATCGGCCACTTAACACTTACATGATTACCGTTATTACTGACTGACTTCCAAAAGATCTCACCAATTCAAATCCCAGAGTTCTAATCATCTGTTAATATGAAGAACATCATACAGCTGCTGTTGTTGACACAATGGAAATAATGGAAGATCTCATGGTTCTAATACTACACGGAGAACTACAACATCTCACTTTCGCTACCTTGAGCTGGCCAAAAGAATGATTGATGCTGGTGTACCATTCGAAGAACATTATACAATCAAACAGTGTTCCTCTTTTTATGAGTGATTACTTTGTTCTTTATATTATACTTGCTTTTAATTTCAAGGATTCAGAAGCGTTCCTCTTCTTGCTAGAATAATAGCACTTCTTATAACAGTCACTGACTGATTTCTTCTTGGTTTCATCAGATTTTCGTTATATATGAGAGGTTAGGTTCAGAGTCCAAGTTTTTCCGATTACTTCTTGTGTGAGTTTGCCCCTTTGCTTTGTTTTGTATTTTCAGGTTTGGATTGCCTTTAAATACTGATTCGGACCCATAATGTGTTAAAATTTAAATAAAGATCTCAATTTTTTTTCCATTTCATTTTCAGATCCTATTTATCACATACACATACATGCAGTGAAATGTTTTTATTCCGCATATCCCAGCATATGAATTTGAATGCTGGGGTCAGAGGTCAGGGTCAGCCAGAACGAATGGTGCCCCTGGAGCAAGTGAGGTTAAGGGCCTTGCTCAAGGACCCATTGATGGTAGCTTGCCCGGTGTGAGGCTTGAACCCCAACCCTCTGATCACTGGCCCAGACAGAGCCTTGCCATTGAGCCACCACCCCACAAGTTGTTGAACCTAATGTTCAACATTTACAGTAGGTAGAGGCTCATCTGGCACCGTTTCATCCCCTCCTTATGCAGGTGTGCCACTGAGGTGTCCATAACACTTCTGACCATATTGCATACTGGCTGTATATATTGTGTACCTTTACATAACTAATAAAAATTCGTTTTCATTTTTATTCGCATGAAACGGGAAGAAATCAATGAACGCTAACCAGTCTCTCATAGTCTACAATTAATCACCTGTAATATATAAAAGATTCACCTGTAATATACGTACACACCTCACTTACTCAAGTAGTAGTAGTACAGATACTTATGTTTAAAATGACTCTTGTCAAAGTTGAAGTACTGACTACACTTTTGTACTCCATTAAAGTAAAGACGTACAGGCTCTGACACGTACTTAAGTAAAAAGTCACGTCATGTCATCATTACTACTGTACCTATTAAAGTGTCATGCTGGTAACTGGACCTCACATCATATTAATACTTTTTAAACCCTTTCACTGCTAAGGCTAAGATATTCTAGCCGTCCCCCAGAGTGAGGTATTTTTAAGGCGACCTTAGGTAGATACGGTAGAACGTTTCCCCTAATTGTTTCCATGGCGACGCTCATTCTTCCATGACACACCGCAGCCACAATAACAAGGTATGACAGATGTATACGGTCATGGGTAATCAGGAATGTCTCTGTTCTCGTCATGTTTACATCAGTGACTCGCTCAGTCTCCTCCACCTTAGCCATTTATGTTGTTTGCGTCATAAACTATCCTACATTTACGGTGTTGGATAGCCAGGAAAACACTAACGGGACCTTTAAAAAGCAGCGCAATGACAAAAAAATAGACTGTTTGATAAGGCGTGTGCACATTGCGCAATGACAAGAAATAATATCGATCATGTGACCAAACATATTAAAGCTAAAGTAACAAGCCTGGTTTAAGAATGTTAGAAGTAGAACGTACAGATATTTGTGTAAAGATGTAACGAGTCAAAGTGAAAAGTTGTCCAAAAAATGAATAGTGAAGTAAAGTACCAGAGTAATCTACTTAAATACCGTAGTGATGTATTTTTACCATCTCTGAATATTCGTGACATCGTTTGAGTGTTGTTCACTGTTTTAAGATGTTTGTTTTCTTGTGTAGTATGCTGGGGGAAAAACATGTAACTGGTAATGACCGTTGTGAGTCTGATTGTGTTTGGTAATACACTGCTTCTACCCACTGGACCATAGCAGTTGTTCCACAGGGGTTAGTGGTGTCTTGAATGCAAACCGCTATGATGGGGTTTTAGGAATAAGACACCTCCAGGAGCACATTTTGAAAATGTTCACACTTAATTTCACACCGTGATATGTTGTAAAATGTGTACTTAAGTGCTATGGGAGTAAAAGGAACCTGTGTCTGGGCGGAAACATCGCGCTTTTTTTTTTTTGTCAACAGAGTCTAGAGATGCTTGGAATGCAAAATGCTATGGTGGGGTATTAGAAGGACGCTCCAGGAGAGCATTTGGAAATGTTCACACTTCATTTAACACTGTGATATGGTGCAAAATGTTGCTTAAGTGATATGGGAGTAACGTCAACCTGTACCTGGGCATAAAAATGATGATGATGATAATATTACGATATAAAGTTGCGTGTGTTCAATAAAACAGTTGAGTCATATGATCGTGTTATCCGCAGTTAATGATATATCAGTCATGTCATTTTGTGATTCTTTTTTTTTTTTAGAACACATACTGTCATCTCTGCCCAACCAGCCAATATAACAAAATGTCTGGGGAATAACCATGCTATACCATTTCTATAGGAAATGGACTAGTTTAGCCTTTCAGATTCATGCATCTTCATTTAAAACCTCATGCTCACCTTTAAATATGTCATCCTAGCCAAAATGAGAATTGATGGTCGGAACTATTATGCAGCTGCTCTGTGGCTATCTCTAGCCTACGTCTTTAAAAAAAGAAGCTGCTGTAATAAATTACTGTTGCGTCGGTTCAATCAGAGAAACACATACCTCAGAAAAGGTAGATTCACTTCTTTTTTTGTGATGCAGCATTTGGACGCAGCATTTGCCAAGTCATTGTGAGGATCGAGAACCGATCTATTTGCATGATCAAACTGTTTTTAAACCATCAGACAGCAAAACAATCATTTGTTTGTTTTTTCATTTGCTTTTTTAGAAACCTTCCTCAGGAGTTTTTGCAATGTAAAATTGTTCAAACCCACTGTTCCGTTCAGCATGAGCAACGGACACTCAGACCATTTTGGTCAAAGGAAATGACCTCAATTGATTTTCCCATGAATGTGTCTCTGGTCAACTGTTGCTCGCAGCAGGCATGGTGCAGTGAGGTGCAAGGAAAGTAAACCACTTTACCTCCGCAGAGGTCCTTTTACAACGGTGAAAATGTGGCATAGACGTTAATTGTGTGGAAAGGGATGTAGTTGGTGGGAAGTGGGAGCTCAGTGGTTAAGGTGTTGGACTGCTGATCCAATGATCAGGGTTCGATTCCCAGCATTGCCAATCTACCACTCCTGGGCCCCTGAGCAAGGCCCTTAATCCTCAACTGCTCGGTTGTGAGTCGATCTGGATAACAGCGTCTGCTAAATACTGTAAATGTAATTGTTGGTGACACAGCTTTACATGCTAATGCTAGTTAACAGTAGCAGAGAGTTGTATTGTAATGCACTGTTGAACCTCTTTGAAAACAGTCATGTACTGTTTACACTGTTCCGGTTCATTGTGAGGTTCATCGGTGACCACCAGTGTTAGCATTAGCTTCCCTATCAATTTAAATGCACAGCTAACTTTTTTGTTTTTGGCCAGATCACTAATACATGCACAGTACATATGGCAAATTATTGAAAAATTTATAATTGATATATTATCACTCGGTGGGTCACTCAGCATTTTATTTAGTTGTGTTTATGGTTAAGGCTGCTGTATACTATAAGCTATGAACCCAAGTGCATGTCTGTGTGGCTGTTCTTTAATTAATCATGAAAGATGCCTAGATCGAGGTCCGTATCCTCGACTGTCATTCCTCCATATGGCATTGCTCTGCAGCTATCCAATGATCTCTTACTGTGTCAGGGATATAAATAAAGGTGTAAGGTGCTGGAGGTTATATTCAAAAGAGCTATACGTACTTGCTAGACTCCTGAAAACAAGTCTGAAGCCGGCACTTGTTAGCAACATAGCATGAGGAACTAAAAATCAAACCACCTTTTGAACAAGTAGCAACTCGGAACTTTATGAACGTCTCAAGGATAATATAAGGATAAATAAAAATAAGGAAACGGTAGTGCGCAGCATTAGAAATAAGATTAGAATTATATCGTTAATCTTATATTCTTACCCATAACTTCATTCAGCATCACTGAATATTATTGTTCTTAATCAGCAGTCTTTTGATGTTTAGCACATCTGCCTGATTGCACATTCTAACATGCTTTTCTGCTTACAACGGCTGTTAAGGCCATTTGACCTTAAAGGCACAATAGGTAATTTTGTTGAAAACATTTTTTTGTTCTGCTGGTTGAAAGTCTGTTCACATCTTAATAGCGCTCTTTAAGTTATGCATTACAAATGTATTTATATCATCTGTGGAAGGCGTAGGACCCAAAAAACTTCCGTACATTACGATTGGCCGCCCTTCCTGCCTATTAGCATATGTATTACAGTACTGCTGTGCACCCTGTTAGCGCAGATGGCGTATTCCCGCTATAAACTTGCAGCATGTAATTACATGTTTATAAAGTAGTTTACGTTGGTTATTGTAATATTATGCGCTTTGTACTGTAATATTTACTCACCGCTGAATTACACATGAGTTAATCTCACTCTCTAACATCTTGTCGTTTGAGCCTCTGCTCCATCTGAGTGCGTTCATGTGCTACTGCAGGTCTTTGGTTGACAAAGCTAGCTTGTTATTGTTAGCCTATCCAAAATCGCTTACCCAACTTTAAAAAAACTCAAATTTATTTAGCACCGAGAACCGTGCCATGGTCAAAGCCTTTCCCTCATCCTGATGCTTGATGTTAGTTTCCACTGAAGCTCTTTAACTGTATCTGCATGATGCTATCCATTTTGCACTGCTGCTCTAAGATATTCTCTACAAATTACAAATTTATTTGTACGTCTGTGTATTGAAGGCTTAGGTCGTGAACTGATTTATTCTAAAAGAAAATAGGGAAACCTTGCCTTAGAGTTTTTTGATAAGTTGCCAAACTATAAAATTGAAGATTGCAGCATAAAAATCGGCGGCATACGGAGTGGCGCGTCTACTGACACACAACATAGACATCATGAATAATTGCTTCGTGACAAGCCAAATGAAATGGGCACCTCTTGGAACGGAAAACAAACAAACAAAAAAAAAAACGATGTGCTGTTTGCGGCTGCATTCAAACTCGATTAAATTGACCCCTCTTCCTTGCCACCGATTGTTAATCAGATGATAAATCAAATGTTTACCAAACTGTATGTTCCTTTCAAAGCTGCTGCAGCAGAAGACACCGTCAATTGCGATCATGATTAATGAACAAGGCTCCTCCAGTCGCCCGGGATCTCGTAAGAGAGACATTTGCAAAATGAATTATTGCAGATTAAATGATTTGCAACTCCTCAGTGTGTAAAATAGAGCTGCAGAAAGGCAGGAGTCTCACTAGGTTTTTTCTTCTTTTTTTTCTTCTTCTCCTTTTTCTGCCACTTCGTTTTCCAGCTGTAAGGAAGTTAGCCCAATGCCTGGGTGGCAGGGACTATCTCTGAGGTCTACAATAATTCCCAGTACGTAAAGTCAAGAAGTCCGAAGTGATATTTGGAGCCACGTGATTTGTAGAGCTTTCGCTCTTTTGCGTACGCCTTTGAATCCAGAAGAATCAGCTTGCAGCTATTATGTTAATTGCTGAGGCCTGAAAATGTCAGTCGCCTCAGGGCATCAAAACATTTTCAAATCTTTCCCCTTCACACCCGTGTTCTCTAGATTGATTTTGCAGATAAATACAGCCTAATACAGATGTATCGTGCCTTGTAAAAATGCTGTTGATAGAGCTGACTCTCTCTCTCAAGGCATATAACCCATTATGTAGAGAACACGCTGAGGACTGTGTTCCAATGTTTCATAAGGAAGATTAAATAAAAGTTTTGGTTGTATCAATGAAACTCATTCATTTATTATTAAGTAATTGCGTTATCCTGTCGGGCGGCACGGTGGCAAAGTGGTTAGTGCTCCTGCCTTACAACAAGAAGGTCATGAATTCGAGTCACGTCCAGGGTGATTCTGTGTGGAGTTTGCATGTTCTCCACGTGCTTACGTGGGTTTTCCCCAGGTACTCCGGTTTCCTCCTGACTCCAAACACATGTGATTGGGTATAGGTGAATATTGGCTACTCTAAATTGTCCATGGGAATGAATGTGTGCGTGAATGGTTGTCTGTCTCTAAGTGTTAGCCCTGTGATTAACTGCTAATTGTACAGGATGTACCCCGCCTCTCACCCTAAGTTATCTGGGATAGACTCCAGCGACCCCACGACCCTGAAGAGGATAAACGCTAGATAATGAATGAATGCTTTATCCTGTTAGTTGGATGGTTCGATATGGTTCCCTGTGCCAGGATTTACATTCGCTATAATATAACTATGACACTGCGAACTTACGAGGATCAGCTAACTGCTAGATTTCTTCAAATGATGTGACGTCGTCCTTCATTTACATTAAGGATGCACTGATACCAGTATGGCTTATTTACTTGTACTTATAAAAATCCACCAATACAAAAAACCGTTAGCTGTATACCAAAAAAATATAATACATGGATAAACATCTTCGTCCAGTTCACCTACTGATATGTACTACTGATAGACCTAATGATAACCGGAGATTCTTGAGGAAACCCACACAGACCAGTATCATAAAATTGCATAATTACAGTATAATTAATAATAATAATAACACATCCAACCGTGCAGCATGTGACTCCATGTGATTATTCATATGAACTCATTAACCGACTACAACTATGAATTGCATTTGGGTTGCCAAAGAAATCCGCACGTCATAGTCTCTGTTAGCCAAACTAGTCCCCAAGGCTGATATGCCTTCAGGGGATCTCTGCCTTTGACACGGTTGTTTCCTCTTTGACAGAATCCAGTGACACTCTCTGACATGGCCCTGGGGGAGACTGCGCAAGGGAAGCACACTCTGAATCTAAAACGTGCACCACACCCAGCACATACTGACCTTCAGTGTCGTATTTCATCTTTGAAAAGGTGACAGACTCTGCGTCGTCCATGTAGATCATGTGTGAAGAACATTAGAACACGTCAACGCTGTGATGTGAGCTCGAAAATCAAACGATTAGTGTCGAGTGATGCGTGACAAGTCATCTGACACAATTTAAACAGGTCATGAATTGAGAAATAAACTTTTACTTGCGCTTTTGATTTACAGTATGAGAGGTCGTCGTAATAAAACTTCAATGGAAAATGTTACTGAAATAGCAGCTTTAACTGACACCAGGCCCAGCGAACGCCAAATCCTGGAATGTGCCTATGACGTTATAAATACCGTATTTTACGGACTATAAGACGCTACGGACTATAAGACGCACCTTAATTTTTGAGCTACTTCTTTTATTAAATAAATTTTTTACCATTTTTATTATTAGATTGCAAAGCCAGACTAAAAAATATTCTTAGTTTATAAAACCGAACTGACCGTTAAAATCCTTGAAAATCGTCATCTGAACTTTCTTCTTCGGGGCGGGGCTTGCTACAGTGTTAGCAAGCTTGTGAATCCCCGCAACTCATGTTCGTCGCATCGGTGAACTGCTGCTGCCAGTGTTGCCAGATAGATCGTTTTACCGCGGCATCGAGTATATTGCCATTTTTAAGACTGGCGGGATTTTTTAATCAAACACTGGACATTTTTTTATATTAATGTCGAGTATAAGACGCACTTGAATTTTGGAGGCAATTTTTGGAAGAAAAAAGTGCGTCTTATAGTCCGTAAAATACGGTAAGTACTGTAAAATGAATGTGAATATAAATTCAGCATTAAATATCCATTATATACAGTACTATCATGTCCATAAGCATATTCTCCATTGATGGAGCACTAAACTATTGAACAGTTTTACTGTCTCTGTTTGTTAAAATGCCAATTTTTAGCATTCATATTCAGTGTAAAATGACTATACTGGTCACATTAAACCAAATCTGCCAGGCTTTGAAAAACGTTACTATCCTGTAACATTCCAATATCAATAAGCATGTGTAACGGGATAAATATAGTTGTATGTAACGTCTCAAACGCAAATATCAACAGCCTTTCCAATGTAGTCCACACAATGAAAGAAATAATTAGGCGTTATATATAAGCAGGTATAACACCAGAAATAACACACATACACTGCAGAGCAAAGATGAAAAAAATGAAATAGGGTGTAACAAAGCACTAAAGCGCTTCTCTCAATTGATAGTATATTATTTCTACTTTAAGAAACATGAGGAATACTTCTCCCAAATCTGTGTATATTAGTATGTATGTATCTGTAATGTTCAAAAAGACGTGCATGTTAGATTACACAGTCTGTTGGAGTTCCATGCATTGTGTTTGTCTGTTAGTTCCATTCAGATGATAGTGAGAGGTCTTCTGTTGCCTTCTTTTGTAACACCATACACCCAAAGCCACACCCACAATCGCTGCTACAATGGCAATAATGATAGCAGCAATAGTTGGCCCATGGCCAGATAAGTGACAAGGGTGTACAGTGCAAGATCCATCATCTTCAGGCTGATCCAGGCTATGGTCCACATCACCTTCCATCACACTCTGATTTTCATGGGGTTCTACAAGTACATTGTCAACAACAGTAGGAATCTGATCCTCAAAATGGCCAAGATCTTTGGTTTCCCAATAGACACTCACTATAGGAGTGGCCACATTGCTAATGACATAGATTGGTGAAGCCGATGTGGTTTCTATTGGTGACATGCCTGAACGTGTGACAGTGAGTTCAGAATCCATCCCCTGCTGGCTGGTGCTGACATTCTCAGGAGCGGTGCTGGGTGTATTTTTAAGAGTTGGCTCATCTAAGCCAGCTGAGACGTGAGTATGGCTCATTAAAGGGGTGGGGCTCATTTCAACATTATTTTCTCTTTCAATTACATCTTGAAATTGCTCATCTTTAGATCTGTCATCCACATTCTCTGGACTCTTAACTTCTCTTTCTACCTCGTCTACTGCTGGGGCCTCTGTCACAATAAATGCTTCTTCTGGAAGAATAGGCACTCCATTGGAAACCTCTGCTTGAGGCATGTCAGTCATGCTATGAAACTCCTCCTCTTGGTTGAAAATCACTTCCCCCAAGCTCTTTTCTCTAAGGCTTCCAGTAGCATTCTTAACCCCCACATTCTGATGATCAGGCATGTTACTAAACGTTTTTTCCTCATGAAACACACCGTCAGCTGTTTTGTCTTGGTGGCTGTGGATATCATCTCCGAGACTTGCCTCTTTTGGGATGTTGATCACACTTTTAAAACCCTCCAACTTTAAATTGTCTGTCACACTCTCTATGTCCAAACCCTGTCCTGGTACTGCCTCCCCTATTGATTCTCCACCTGTTTTTTCCTCTTCTTGGTGAACAGGATATCCATCAAGCCATGAATCCACTGTGCTGCTCACACTCTGAATGGCAGGTTTGTCAGTTGGAGGCTTGGTGATATAACCACTGTCATGATGCTCTGTATGTATCTCAGGCTCTGATTGGTCTCCACCAGGCTTAATTAAGATGTAATTCTCATCCTGGGTGGGGTCTTTAATAGGTGTACTTGCAGTGATAATGGGATGCTTCTCTTCCTGGAACGCCTCTGAGGGGAACCAGAACATGTGTTTCTGGCTGAGTTGAGATACTGGAGGCTCTGTTACAGACACTGCAGAGTTTTTCTCAATCTTAGCTATTGTTCCCACTGGCAGGACAGGCTCAAAAAGGTCTGGGTCAGGTGTAGACTCATCTTCTTCTTCATGATCAGTAGGCATGGGCCTCATACCCACATGATGCTCATCCTCCAGGCCATCATAGAGATGATGGTCATGTGGGAGCTTGTCTTCATAGTCAATGAAGGCCTCAGCTTTATCTGTAATACATTAAATACAGTAACGCTAACAATTCACTTTAAAACTCACAAGTCGTTTTAGTTAAACTTATTATTATTAGTCCTAAAGTTCCTAGAAATTATAAACTTGATTTTCTAAAACTGTTGCACCAGCCGTGTAATTAATATCGGTATTAATCAGTTGGTTAAATCTCAATACTGTTCATCCTCTTACCTTTCACGCAGAGTTGCACAAGGCCGTACCACTCTCCACAGCTGTCGCACAACAGACTGAAAGCTGTCTCACCATTGGGCAGAATGTATCCCGGGTTGCAAACATACAGAAGCTCGTCACCCAGCTCCAAGCCGGTTTGACCTTGCAGATATGCATTGGGAAATGAGGGTGGACCCCCGCAAGGTGCGCCTGGTGCATGTAGGTGAAGGAAGTAGGTTTAAAAACAGACGTCTTGTTAAAATATGGAGCAATTATTATATTGAACGAATAATCTATCACTATGGACTACTTTGAAAATACTAACACACAAGTTCTTTTCAGCATTTTACATTACAATGTTTTCAACTGACCAGTGTCTTTCACACAGAACACTGACAGTCTCTCATAGGTCTCAGTCACATTCTCCACCTGCATGTCCACTGCCCGTAAGCTTCCAGAGATACTCCTGCACACTGTAGTCCTGCAGGCAGACCAGTTCAAAAGTAATCAACACTCAATGGTGGGAAAAAATCAGAATGTCCTATTAAATGTCATTTTCACACAAATACAGATTAAATGTAACATCCTTCTGTAGCTTTCATAGCACGGTTGCAGCCTCGATCCTAGGGGACTCTGTGTAGAAGGTATAGAACACCCTTCGCAGGACACAGTAACTTACACACTACAGATAATTTAAAGATGTCTATGAGCTTGTGTGTTTGGTCTGA
>JAOUQX010000023.1:6979091-7006214 GCA_028566295.1 Liobagrus marginatus
CGTTCAGATAGTCGAAAAAGCATTTCACTGTATGTTGTACCATGTATAATGTACATGTGACGAATAAACTTTGAACTATATGCAATATATGTATATGTGCAATAATATAATATATACAGTGTACATATACAGTACATTCTGTGCATATGTGTGTGCAAAAAAAGAATAGCTTGCGGAAAGCAACTCCTCATTCTCTCAGTGTTTGCTTTCAAGGAGCAGAAACACGTCCCTGACTCTTTGCTGTGATTGGACCTGTAGGTTAACTCAACTCTTTCTTTCATATCAGTTAAAGAAGATCCGGTCTCTGCTGGTCGCAGGGGCAAAAAACTACGACTGTTTCTACCAGCACCTGCGTGTGTTGGACGGCGCATTTAAACTTTCAGCTAAGGACCTGCGATCGCAGGTGGTGCGAGAGGCCTGCATCACTGTGGCGTGAGTGACCGACATGAAGGCTTTGTTTCAGAACATATACAGCTCTACTCTACGGCTTATTGAGAGCTTTTTTTTTACTTAGTTACCTAATAAAGGGGTTGAAAATAAGTGGCAGCGTGAAGAAGTGCAAGACAAGTGATTTGCTTAAACGTGCCAATCTAGAAACAGCATGTTGAATAAGTGGCAATTAATAAACATTTGAGCTAAACGTCTTTTGTTTCATATTGATTTGTCACCTATGCTCGTGTCAGCACAGTTTACTGAAATTGTGAGTACGTTTTTTTGTTGTTGTTGTCGTCGTCTTTAGGCACCTGTCCACGGTGTTGGGGAATAAATTTGACCATGGCGCAGAGGCCATCCTTCCTGTGTTGTTCAATCTTATTCCCAACTGTGCAAAAATAATGGCAACCTCTGGAACAGCAGCAATTCGCATCATTATACGAGTAAGGAGGCCTCTCTTACGGGGAGGATTAACATACATTATAAGGAATAAAACGCTGTTTAAATTTGTGATGCACCGACATGGATATTCTGGGCCAAAACCAAAAATGTCGGCTGCACTTGGCCGAAAATGGGGGGGAAAAAAAAAAAGATGAATATGAAAACAAACCAATCAAATAATTACACTTTTATTCAAATTAACACAGTAAATTGAACATAAAATATTCTTGAACATAAGTTTATTTTTAATATTTTTTTTAATTAAAAGAAATTATCCAAATATTATTTATAAGCAAAATAGTAGTCTGCAACTCTTGCGAATAGAAAATTTAAATTAAATAAAAGTTAAATATGCTTCACAATCTTTCTACGCTAGTCTTGGTGTGCTCGTTGGAGTACTTTTAAGCGTTGTTGTTTTGCTATACTCTGCGTATTGATTTGGAGGTCGTGCTTTAAGGTGGTGTATCAAACCTGACATGGAAAATTGCTTCGGCACCGTACCCCCTCTCGGATTTTTCACTTAACGAACATGCAGATTGCAAATTTGATATAGTCAGAAATCCAAATATAGCCAAAAGCTGATATAATGCCATCTTTGACCGAAACCTTTGGTGACAGAAATTTTGGTGCATCCCTGGTTTAAATGATATGGCTGGCATAAGCACAGAGGGCAGTTGCCAACCAAAAGTGAATTATTTTCCAATAACGTCTACATGTTTTATTTGTTTTTTTTATTGTCGAATTTTTTGTTACATTAGATGTCATTCATATTTATAATACATACCATTTTATAGTGAGATTTAATCTATTCATACATTTAAGGTTGTAAACATCTGTGAGGCAAGGTAGTTCTTTTTCCCCTTTTAGCTTCTTTGTTTTCTCCGTCTTGAAGTTAATACGTTTAAAATACGCTGAACTCTAGCAAGATGTAATATTCCGATGACTCCTTCTTTCAGTGTTGGATAAACATCTGTTGTTGAGCTTAGATTATATGCAGCATCCACCCCACAAGACAACTGGCAAACATACAGTATTTTATTTTTGCGTGTAAGATTTGAGTGTACTTGACTTTTTGTATATTTTGTTGCCAGCATACCCATGTGCCACGGCTTATTCCTCTAATCACAGGAAACTGCACTTCAAAATCTGTGGCTGTAAGGAGGTGAGACAACAGCGGTCCTACTCAACCCCAATAATGTACTAAACATTAATCATGTGCGATTACCTCATTACAAACGCTCTCACCCCGCTTTAGACGCTGTTATGAATTCTTGGAACTGCTGCTGCAGGAATGGCAGACACATTCTTTGGAGAGGTAAGAAGAAAAGAGGAACTAAGTGAATTTTTATAGTTTCTGTTGCACTTCCTTATGTTCTCTCTCTTTATCTCTGTCTCAGGCATGCGGCCGTTTTGATGGACAGCATAAAGAAGGGAATCCGAGACGCTGACTCAGAAGCTCGAGTGGAGGCCAGAAAGTATGGGAACTTCAATGGACTGTAAATGATCCACAATGATCCCCATTTCCTGAACTTGGATTAATGTCGAAAAAATGATCTATCTCTCAGGGCCTACTGGGGGCTGCGGTCTCATTTCCCCACAGAGGCGGAGTCACTGTATAACTCCTTAGAATCGTCTTATCAGAAGACACTTCAGTCGTGTCTAAAGAGTTCAGGCAGCGTGGCATCGCTCCCACAATCGGATCGCTCCTCCTCCAGCTCGCAGGAAAGTCTTAAGTAAGTAACAAACACACACACTTTACACCATTTACATTTACGCAGACCTGAATTGAAACCAAATGAAATTGGCTATTAATACGATACAGGATACGACAACAGGAAAAATGGCCTCTATAGCTCAAGAGCACATTAATTTTTGCTTAATTTAACTTTATTCCTTAATTTGGACAACCGTCTGGTCAACAAGCAAAGATTTCCTTCAACCAAATTGATGATGCATTAGACAAGTTTTCCATACGCTCAAAAGTAAGGATTGTAACGAAAGAGCCCTATGATAAATTAGCATTTTCATTTTACTAATGATAAAAATCTGATGGAATAATAACATTTCTTAGGCACCTTTTCTGAGAAATTATTTATTTCATAGTTTTATTTGTCAGGAGAATTGTTTTATTTATTTTTGCCCGTTTCTATGCTTACACATGGCCTTCTTTCACCTGTAGATTAAGATGTTTTACCATCTGATCAATGCTGTTTGTTTACTTTTTTTTTGTTTGTTTTTTTAGTCGGCCATTGACATCAAAATGGTCAGCTGCTCCTGGCAGAGGTGAGTTGTGTGAGAATGTGTAAACTGTAATACTCTTAAACTAGATTTAAAATTTCAACAAATAAAATGAAACATACAGTACATGATTAGGTGTTATACAACAGTATGTTTATATATCTCAGTTTCAGCCAGCTCTAAATCGTCAGGCTCGCCAGGTTCCCTGCAGCGATCTCGGAGTGATGTGGATGTAAATGCAGCAGCCAGTGCTAAGGCCAGACACGGTGGACAGGCAGGAGGAGTTGGCCGGCTCACTACGGCTTTACCACCAGGCAATTATGCCTCGCTAGGTACCTGCTCAAATTCATTCAGAGCCCTTATTACAGCTGACTCCATTCACACTTGGAACACTGAAAGCTGGGACACCCTTTCAGCTCCCTCACAAACTCGCACATCTTTCCGTTTTTGTTATCTGCGAATATATTCTTCAGTTTTCTCTCTTACTTGGAATGAAGTGATCTGAAGTATGTCAGTGTTCCTTGCTGTTCTGTGTGCTTCTATCTGAAGTGTGTGTGTGTGTGTGTACATACTTCTCTCTAACTGGTTTGCTGTGCCCCTTTCTCTCTTCTCTGGCTTAAAGATGATGCCTCTGATAAAGATGGTAAGATCATGTCGTAGACGTCCTGCCCAGCCATACGCCGTTGTTCATCTCTTTGTCCGTTTTTCTTTTGTCTCTCATGTCTTGCTGTCTTTCACACTTTTGCCATTCGCGCTGTTTTCCTGCTTTGTAATGGACCTTTGCAGATTTTTGTCAGCTTCACAGGCAGTCCGATTAGGAGACACACATGCATTAAATGCACAGGGGTTCACAATCTATTTCTGTTGGAAGACATTCTGTTCATAGTTCACACAACTCTGTGTCCCTTTTTAGTTTAGCAGCTTTCTGGTGCAAATTCCTATCACTCTGCTACTCTCACTTCTGCCTAGTCTTCTTGTGTGTGCTGCAATGTCGATGCACCCTGCTGGAGTGAAGCTGTACTGCAGACTCTAGATTCAGGCTGTAGCTGAGACTGTGCTTGTGAATTCCATTCAGCAGCTTCATCTGACCATTCCTCATTCATCTCTAAGCTTTCTTCAGTTTGCCCACTTGGCTAACTTGGTGCTAAATGTCAGTTAACGTGTTTATCTAACGCTCGATTGATCCGACTAACAGCAAAAGACTGTCAAATGATTTCAATACTAAATTTATGGCTTTACATTATTTTGTGAAAGTTAATGGTGATTATTCAAACTAGTATTAGTTGTTCTAATTTGACCAAACATGCAAGTGTCCGGTAATCGAGCATTTTAATGAGTGCTGAATGTTTGCCATGTGCCATGTGTAGTTCTGTTTTCGTTAGTTGCTAACTATTTACCAGGTTTTTTATCAATAAATATAAGGTGCACAAGTTTTGAGGTAATTTTTTTTATACCCATCAACATTGAGTAGTGTGCATTTAAGATTTCAGTTGGAATTTAGCTAATAGCTTTTTTGCATAACATAACATTGACCGTATATCATATCAGGATGAGTGATGTTCTAATGATATAAATTGCCAAAGAGAGAGAGTGTGCGTGCGTGTGTGTGTGTAGGTGTAGGTGTATGGAATTGGCTGGATTTTGTTAGTGATGCCTTTTAAAGGTAAATGTATCTGTGCATTTTAGGCCGACTACGCACCAAGCAGCCGTTGTCGACTCCATCAGGATTGAGCAGCAGTCAGGTGGATTCAAGGGCCCGGAGCCGAACAAAGATGGTATCTCAGTCTCAACGTAAGTGTTTGCACACGTACACTACTGATGAAACACTCCAACCATGCACAATGAACACTCTTCCACAGTTTATTCAGTACAGTGACATTGTATACATTTCTGATTGTAATTGTTTATCGAGCAAAAACATGTCAATCTTTTTTACATAATCAAATAAATGTTTTAATTTATTAGTGAAAACGATTTACTGTATGGCCTGAGATCGAGATCAAGCACCTCAATTACACTGACATGGTAGTGGGTGCTGCGCTGGTACAGCCAACTCTTAGTCTTTAAGAACTGTGTGCACTTCATGACCTCTTAATTAGATCTACCTACCTTGTAAGTCTACCTAAGTTTTGCCCACGAGAGCAACAAGTCTCTTGTGTTGTTTGCATCTTGTCTCCTTTGGACATGAAATGACTGCTACTGTTATTTCCTGTGGCCATGATAAGTTCTGTTACAAGATGCCTGCAGGAAATTCTTCAAATATAACATTTATGCATCATTGAGAGGCTGTTGTGTACCATAGTTCAACCCAAAAACATACCATCTAGTTACAGCTAGCTCTGTGGGAAAATTCACTTCAACATGTCTCCTGCTTTTGTCACCAGGTAAATTGTACCTAAATAGCATCGGCTAAATAAAGTCTCAATTCGGCTGCTTCCTGATGCTTCGTCTTGTTTTAAAAAATTCCATCAACACTACTTAACCTTATATACTCATACCGGTGCAACAGCCATTACACACAGAAAAAGATTTCAAAAAGATCACGTACTTCATTAAATTATTCCTATCTTGTAGACGTGAAGGAAATATTATGTCATCAAGCTATGTACATTGCAGTAATTAACACCAAGTTAAGACTCCACCGACACGCGTACACAATATATACATGCGTACGGCTTGCTGTCGCATGTGCTCTCTGTCCAAGAGCAGTGTGAGTGTGTGTGTGAGAGATCATCCTGCTCCCGGGATGTAACATACGGCTCCTTCCAACTGTTTCTGTTGCCTCTAGGTTCCGACGATTCTGATTGCACGCCAGGTACTCTCATCGGACCTGTTGGCGAGTGTGTTATTGTGTGCGTGTGAGCGAGGGAGCGTGTGTGTGTGTGTGTGCACAAGTGTGTACCTGCATGCTGTGTGGTATTCACTTGGGTGTGTTGGTGTGAGTCCACTTCTGCCTGCAGGACATGTCAAAGTCAATCCTGCAGTCTCGCACATTAATGTGTGTGTGTGTGTGTAAGGCATCATTAATTTAAAGGAAGGCATTAAAGAATGTTGTGTTAAAGGGAAGCACATACCAGAGAAGTGGAAAATCATACAGCGTGTAAGGGGTTTCATCTTCTTTCATCATCTTTCTCTTTTTTTGGCAGCTTACCGCAGTGCTGTTCGGCGGCTTTTAGAATCTGTGTGCGCTTCTGATGTTGCTCTTTTTTATTTCCAGGCTTGTTTTAATTCACTTCTCGCTCCCGTTAGCTGCATGTTTATTTTAGCCCATAATGCGTTGCGTTGTTTTAATGTGCTTCTCCTCCTCCTACATAATGGGGCATATGGCTCCTTCCCTCCCTATCATTTTGGCCCATTATTGCCTCAGGATCACAGTCTGCTACATCTTTTGGTGGTAAGAATTTCCACAAATTTTACCTGTCACACAAATCTTGCCCTGTTACACACCTACCACTGGGATCCACCCTCTTATTTTCTTGTGGTTCTTGAAGACGTGTGGACTTTACTGACCACCCCACACTCGGTGCCTCACTGCACGTATAGTGTACCGCTTCTCTGCTTGGCTTGCTCTGAGTGCCTTAGCAATGTTTTTTTTTTGGTTTTATATATTTCTGCTCAATTTAGGGTTTTAATTGCTAACTGTATAGAAATCATTTTCAAAGGAAACATGTCTGGCATTACAGAGAAAGGTCTGGAGGAGCTGGTCCATATGTGTTCATTCATTAGTATTAGAAGAAAACTGCTGTGCACTGGCTACATCTCATTTTTACGTTTGGTGACACTGCATATGTATTTGTGAGTGGATTTGTGTTGTGTGATCTCCATCCTACTCATAAAAATACTGATGTGACAATCGGTGGCTTTCAATCATCACTATTGTTGTGACTGTTAATTTCTCTTTTTGTGTTGTTCATTAGTCCAAGTAGTGTTGCGTTTTTTTCTATGTATGTTCTTCATTTTAAACACTAAAGGAACACTCGAGTGTTTTTCATCCTAATCTTTGTATACTAACCACAGACACACAATTTACACCTAAGAGAAGAATCAAGATTTACACTCACCATCCACTTTATTAGCTTATTCATGCAATCAGCCAATCATGTGACAGCAGCGTAGTTCCTAATATGATTAAGATACAGGTCAAGTTAACGTCGAACATCAGATTGGGAAATGGAGTAACTTCACTCACGTGTGATTCAGACCTCACAGAGGACAAAAGCATCTCAGAACATGCAGTAGGAGGAATCATATGGTGCATGGCAAGCACAAGAGCACCAGAGGTTAAAGACTGAAATACGTCCAAGAGTTAGTCTAAAAGTCTACAATGATGTTCTGTCTGAGAAAGCGCCAAGCATGGGCTGTTTTTGTATTTTCTGATTAGGATCTGGTCACTTAAGTGTGTACAAATCCCAGAATATCTGCAGGTTATGACATAATCAAACAAGCACCCATAACCAATTGACTGCTGCTATGTGACTGGCTGAATTAATAAATAGCTGTTAATCAAGCTGGGGGGAAAAAACTATTTTTGAATAAAAATCTCAATTTTGGCATTTTTTTTTCTTTCTTATTTATGCAAGCATTGAAGATTTAGTACAAGATCATTATTCTGAATCCTATTGCTACTACTAGTCCTGTCCACTAGAGGTCACTTTTTTTCAAGGAGCAGCTGAGGGTTTACAATAGGGAGCCTACCGATTATTAGTTGCTTAGCTTTGGATAGAGTTTTAAAGGCAGTATATGTTTTTCTCCACTGTTCATACATTTGCATCCTCTGTTGCAAAACCTGACCCTGTTTTATCAATATATCCGATGGTCAGGGCTTAAAGTTTTACGGCACCGTGCTGGACTTCTGATGTGCGACGTTTGGCTGAACATTCTAATATTTGATAGAATTTTGGTGGCACGAAGCCACTATCAATATGCGCGGTAATGAAATGGCTTTTGAATGAGCGCTCATTGTTTACTTCCGATTTCACGATCACAAGCCCCCAGTGTAAAGGGAGCTCTTATCACATCAGATATTTGTGAATGAGCTCAGGACACTAGTAGGAAGCGTTTGTGCGGTTTTATGATCAGCGTGCATAACAATTGATACCCAGCCCTAGTTGTTCCAAACAAAGTGGATGAGTCTATTTTTAAGATATGTATATATGTGTGTGGTATATAAAGATTGGATCAAAAAAACTGTGAGTTGTTCCTTTTCTTTAATGTGGGAAGGTTCTAATGCTTGATGTTTTAATGTTCTTCAGCTGGCTCTCGTTCTGGCTCACCGGGCCGTGTGTTGACCAGCACAGCTTTGAGCACACTTAGTACTGGTGCCCAGCGGGTGAGGGTTGCTCCGGGCTCCCAGCGGCGCAGCAGAATCCCACGCAGTCAGGGCTGCAGCCGAGATTCGAGTCCTACGCGCCTGTCTGTGGGTAAGCACCACTTTCACTGTCACTTTTCTGTCTGTGCCTCTACAATCCGAGGTGTCCCAAGAACACATGCTGGAATTCAACTCCAGTGCAAAGTGCATTTTTAACTGTGATAAATTAAATAAATATCCCAGCTGCTGTCTGTTTTATTTGTGCTCCTACGCGTTTTTTTTTTTATTCGCTGCCTGTAAACTGAATCACTGCTTCTGTTGTTTTTCTTGCTATGTGTTGGCGGGTTTTGATGTTGGTGGGGTGGTTCCTTAACGGCCTGTAAATCTGCTTTTTTTTAATCAAAGCGCCATCGAACGTCAGCCATATCTACAATGGATCAAAAGGAGGTATGCTTTCTGCGCGTCTTTGTCATTCATCAAATTACGATAACCCATGCATCTGTCGCAGCCCTGGCTTGACTTGCAGCTGTGTTTAATGGTGTTTGTGCTGCTTGGCTTCCTTGAAGAGACAGGATTTGCTCTCGCATTAACCCTCTGAGCTAATTTGCAGCGCTGAATCACACAGGAATGTAGATTTTATTTTAAAAACCGCTGTGACGCTTTACCCGACAGTTCACAAGAATAAACTACAGATCAGTATCTCATACCCCTTTATCTCTAACCCTTTATTCACCTTTACATGGAATTATTGTTTCTCCGATATTTCCATTTCTGATTTGGTGCCTGAATTGCAAACCGCTTTCAGATTCACACTTTTTTTTTTATTTTTTTTATTTTTTTTTTTTTTTCTAAATATATCTGTTTTATTATAAGTATAAAAGCTGCAGCCATTTTCTCAAGGTTTCACATTGGGACCTCTATTCTTAACTTTCTAAGAGAGTTTTTTTTCTCTCTTATCCTTCCTTGTCCCCTTCCTTTGTCTCTTCGTAATGTTTATGGCCGAGTATGTCACTTTCATGGCTTTTTTTTCTGTCTTTTCTTATGTCTTTCCATTTTTCTTGGGGTGGGTCAGCTCGGGGTAGTCGTATACCACGTCCTAGTGTGAGTCAGGGCTGCAGTCGTGAAGCCAGTCGAGAGAGCAGCAGAGACACCAGTCCTGTGCGTTCCTTCACACCGCTCGGTGAGTAGGCACAGTCATCGCCGCAAACAGATGTCACAAATGTCTGTGGCTCCACAGGGACAAAAGTTTTTGAAAACAGCGTATTATTGGTATTTTTGTGCATGTGTGCTTCTCTATGCAAGGGCTCGTGTTAGCTTGCAGCACTAGAACTTGTCATGCTTTAAGGTTTTGTTCATTTATTTTTTCATGCTGATGGATTATGCTGCAAGAGGATCTTACTGTTTATGGTCGTCCCACTAGAGACAAATAGATAATGACAGCAGCTGACATGTTGTTCATATACATGGTGTTAAATACATTCTTTTTTCTTTTTTTTTTCTTTTTTATTTAAATGGAATTTTTGCAGAACTATCATAATACAAAGGTACATACAGCTTGCGCTCTAATTGCCTATTCTCTTGAAGTCCAAATTAAAATGAAATTTGGTTATAATTAGCTCATTTCAGGGTTTACATATCCATTTAATACGAATGATATTCTGGTGCAATTACTGCAACATATCTAATAGCTGCCTGAAGGAGTTGATTTTCTTGTGATGTTACAGTTTTGTATCTTTTAATTGCCAAGTCCTGTTTGATGAATTACAAGCAGGTCATACAGGCAGAACTGGACTTAACCATTAATTCTGGGTGAGGGTCACAATGTTGGTGTTGGTGAAGGTTCAGAAACATGGGATTTTCTGTGTTGGGCTCTAACAATGTTTTGGTTATGCGTGTTATGTGTGTGTTACAGCTTCACGGCACTACTCTCGCTCTACTGGTGCCCTTCATGCCCCAGATGCCTTTGGGGCAGCAGGTGAACTATGACCGGCAACCTGCCCCGACCGTATTCAAAAGCAAACATGTCTTTTTTTTTTTTTTTTTTTTTTTTTTGTCATTTTTTCCGCCCAGTCATGCCTTTTTATTTTTCAGTTCGACCTCCATTGGACTGCATGCTTAATGTTCAACTTCCATAACAACTGTTTCTCCCTAATCCAAAACATATGATGCTCTTCAGCAAACAGCCACAAATGTGGGAACAGACACAAAGTGTTGAATTCACTGAAAGTCAGTCTGAGAAAAATTCAATGAGCAGTTTGTCATTTTTACAGACTGATGCAAGTTATATGATTAGTGCAGGTCCAGGAACTCTTTAAAACCAGAACATTTATGTGGCAGATTGTAGAAGGAAAATGGGGAACAGGAAGGAAGTGTAGAGTCTCAGTGAGTTGTCTGCATTTGAAGCTTTTTGCTGTCGGTTCAAATAGATTTAATTAGATCTGAAAATTAAAATAGACATATTTCCAAAAGGTCACTGATAGTTTAGTTTTTTCCTGCATTCTAACCTACATTTTCTTTTTTGTATGTTATTTACTGACTGTTTTTGTTGTTATTTTGTATTTCAGTGGTTCAGTGTGTTTTCTTGTATTGTAATGGGTTTTATGTTTTAAGTTGGTATTGATATTTTTTTTCCCCTTGGAGTTTGTGTTCGTATATAACGTTTGTTGTTTTAACATATGCAATGTGTGTATTTTAGGTTCAGGTTTGGGGATCAATCAGTCCAGTCGTCTCTCTTCCTCTGTCAGTGCAATGAGAGTGTTAAATACGGGCTCAGATGTAGAGGAGGCCCTCGCTGATGCATTGGTAAACAACTGCAGTTATGCAAATGAACACAACTCATCTTTTCATCCACCTGTGTCTGTGATTCTGTGCTTAACTTTTTGCTAACCGTCATGTAATAACTGATTCTGTTAACGCTGGCAGCTGTTAGGAGATATGCGGACCAAGGTTAGTGTTTCAGCTCTCTTATTTTCTGTCTTCATGCACTCTTCTAATTTTGACATGCATCAGTTGGTGCCGCATTGTTCCCTATATTGTTCATGATTTCCTATGCATTCATTGTATTTCCTGTCTTCATAAGCAGAAGAAACCAGCGCGGCGGCGGTACGAGACCTACGGCATGTATTCTGATGATGACGCCAACAGCGATGCATCGAGTGCTTGCTCGGAGCGTTCATATAGCTCACGCAACGGCAGTATTCCCACGTACATGCGTCAGGCCGAGGACGTGGCCGAAGTGCTTAACCGCTGTGCCTCGGCTAACTGGTCCGAGAGGAAAGAGGGGCTGATGGGATTACAGGCTCTGTTGAAGAACCAGCGTGCTCTCAGGTATTATATACAATTCCAAAGCTCTGTTTTACTTTCTCCCAGTTGTAAGCTCAATCATACATATGCTCCAAAGATATAGTTTTATGAACAGTAAAAGTGTATGTCTATGCACATTTGAAATGCCCGTTCTATTTGTACACATCATGAGGGGAGGAAAGGGACTGTTTTGTTTTTGTGTGTTCAATGTTTCATTCTGCTCTGTTCGTTTATAGCCGAGTTGAGCTTAAGAGGTTGTGTGAGATCTTCACCAGGATGTTTGCAGACCCCCACAGCAAGGTAA
Organism: Liobagrus marginatus; assembly: GCA_028566295.1. Taxonomy (NCBI): domain Eukaryota; kingdom Metazoa; phylum Chordata; class Actinopteri; order Siluriformes; family Amblycipitidae; genus Liobagrus; species Liobagrus marginatus. The sequence goes on from JAOUQX010000023.1 coordinate 6,991,118, forward strand.
CGCCGGCACGCCGCTTTTAGCTGGTCGCGTTTTTTACACACACACACACACACACACACACACACACACACACACACACACACACACAATGCTCATGCATGAAACCTGTATGAAAACAATATCGGATTCTGCCTCACCTTCAGCCTTTAACTCAACACGCACATAAACATATAAAGCAGCACTCTCAATCGAGGCATGTGCTCTGCGCACTAACTCTGCGCATTCTCAGAATGAGAAAACTGGCTAACAGCATGGTTTGGACCGTTTGGGTGGATTTCTTGCGCTCGTGACTTTCATTCAGCTCTACTTATTCACTACAACTTTCTACCTCTCCAGGCAGGATCTGTTTTTCTCTGCTTAATTGCACATACATGCAGACACATTTAACATACAAGGGTTATTAACACATATTGCTAGCAATTAAGATGAAGTCGTTGTGTCTAGTAGCCTCAAGCCTAACGATTAGGCGGACCAATACAGTGGTGATGTACTTAAAATGCACCTTTTTAAAAATACTTTAACCCATACCACAATCGCTTACTGCAATATCTGTAGTCAAAGTCAAATATACCCGTCAGCAATGAAGCTTTGAATCAGTCATTCCATCAAACACACACAGACACACTTGAAATACTAACACGCTTAATTTTTAATTTCCGTTTGGGTTGGTTTCTTACTCAGCTGCAAGCTGCAGCGTTTCTCTTGAGCTTGTTTGGACGCTGTTGTTGCTCTCGGTGGCCGGGTCGTTACCCATCACTGTAAGTCTGTTTGACAGCCTTCGGGTCCAACCCTTTTTCTGATTTGCAGCGTGAGTCCAGAGGCTTCGGCACGGCAGAATCCGGTATCAGTTCCGCCTCCTTTAAGGTACAATACACGTTCCTGTACATTTCTAAGCCTCACCTGTCTTCAGGGGTCTGGAAAACTGGAGCCCCTTCCTCTAATGTGCTTGGATTACAAAATCCTCTGGCACAGAAATTTTCAACCTTTTTTCTTTCGTCCCTTCCACAATTTTTCTCTCCTCTCTTCCTTCTTTCTCTTATTTCTCTTTCATGGTAAAAACAAAAGATCTGATTTTCTGCATTTAGCCAGACATTTGTGTATGTATCTTAACTGCTTTCTAATGGGGAGAAACGAAATTCACACGCTTTTGTTTTTGTTTTTTGTTTTTCTCTTCATGCCTTTGCCTGGGGTGGAACTGTAGAGAGTAAGTTCAGAATAATTTTTCAGTCTATCCGATTGATCTGGTCGATCATCACATTTAAGCTTGTGTGTGTGTGCGTGTGTGTGTGTGGCTACCTCTTTAATGAATGCGATGCCTACTTTGTAGAAAGTCATCTTAATTGATTTGCGAATGTTTTGGGGGGGGGGGGGTCTGTGCTAATAATTGCAAGATGTAAAACTAATACCCTAATCAATAAGAGAATGAGATCATATTGGTGTGAGGAATGTTTAACTAAAGGCATTAATGTTACCATGTTCTGCTGTTCATCTTGCCCATGTCTAATCGGATGAAGACGTCACATTCATTTTGAATGCTTTAATATGTGTGGTATTTAAATGTATTTGGTGATTATGCTATCCAGTGTCAGCATTATGCTAACTGGAATATTTCTTGCACAAAGTCCAGTTTATAGCGTGTTGGTTTTGTGTGTAGGTGTTCAGCATGTTCCTAGAGACACTGGTGGACTTCATAATGGTTCATAAGGCAGATCTGCAGGACTGGTTGTTTGTGCTGCTTACACAGCTTCTGAAAAAGATGGGCGCTGACCTCCTCGGCTCTGTACAGGCTAAAGTGCAGAAAGCCCTTGACGTCACAAGGTTTGATAGTTAAGCCAAATAAATAAGCATTTTTCCCTGAAAAGTAATAAAGAAAAAATACTAGGAATTATCTAATCCTCGGAATTGCATCTCTTTCTAGGGAGTCTTTTCCTAATGATCTGCAGTTCACGATTCTCATGAGATTCACCGTAGACCAGACACAGACACCCAACTTGAAGGTAATTGCTGCTTCTGGGTGCAGCTGTGCGTCATCATGGGCTTGGTTATGTTGTGTGTCATTTCCAGTTCATCTTAATACCGTGGCTTCAGTTCAGGGGTTTTTCCTGTTTTTCTGGCCAGTTGTTTCATACTAAAACTGCATAAGCACTATGACCTCATGCACAGGGCTATAACTCGTAATGAAATCTCATGGAACCTAAGAGGTTACTGCTGACACAGGATTATAGCGCGTCTACTACACCAGCATGCCATTTGCCCCTCTCTGGTGCTCAATGTGTTCCCCTTTTTCTCCTTTATTTGTATTTTGGCCCTTTTTCCCCTGGCATTTTTCTCCCCTCCCTCTCCTCATTCCTGCTCCTTGCACTTCTCCCCTCTTCTGTATGGGTCTTTCCATCATTGATATGCTCTCCTCTCTCTTTCTGAAGCCGGGGAAAAGGCGCTGTTGCCAGTACGGGGGCGGGGCTATAGAATTGCTTCCCCTCAGAAAGCGGCGGCATGCTTGCACACTACAGGAACATATCCAAGTGTGGAACCAAGCTGTACAGGTCAGTGAGACACAGGGGAAGCAATCCTATAGCTCAGTGGCTCCCAAAAGGGGTAACACCCACCAGCGCCTCTGAAGGTTCGAAGCAGTGAGGCTTAATGACATCATAGCCGTTAAATTGGTTACTGAGCTGTTCCGTGTCATTAATCAGATTAAATTGGAGCCTTTTGCGGGTTTCTAAAACAAATTTAATCGAGCCTGTCTGGAGATCATTGCTGTTCTCCCAGTGAGAAACTGTTGAGTGCTTTAGTTATCGCATCACTCAATGGACCTCCTGTACTAAAGCAACTCTGGTTACTAAGTGGATAATGGAGATATCCAGCAGATACACAGGAGATAATGGATTAGTGCATATACTTTTGCCACGCTGTGCCCTAATACCCCCTCTCTTGCACCTCTCCTATTGCAACTTTTAATTTATTGTTATTTTATTTTCCTTCTGTTATTCTGGACCTGTGTGTGGGCGCATGCGTGCATGTATGTGTGTACGTGTGTGCATGTGAGAAGTCCTATTTTGTCTGTATTTTGAGTGTTGCTGAATAACAGGATTGTAGTAGGACATTGCCTGTTATGTGTTGTTGAATGGTGCTGCTGTATTGCAGATGTCTATTATTTAGGTAAGAATAAACATGAGATGAATTACTTAAGAGCGTGTTTTTTGTTGTACAGTACAATAATATCCAAATATGATTTGATCTTGTTTTTTAATGCAGTGCTTTTGTAATGCAAATGTTGGTTGTGCTCCAGATAACTATTAATATGAGGATAATATTTCTAGGTGAAAGCGGCCATTTTGAAGTATATAGAGACTCTGACGCTACAAATGGAGCCGCAGGACTTTGTGAACTCCAGTGAGACCCGACTTGCAGTCTCCCGTATTATCACGTGGACCACAGAACCCAAAAGCTCTGATGTCCGGAAGGTAGGAGAAATGCCTTTGTTCTAATAAGTACATCTATGTCCACATTCTTTCTTTTATTTATTATTTTTTTTAACCCGTTACAGCACTGAGACTTTTATCTTTTATTCAGAAAATGGTTCAGTACTATATTGCTTGCCTGAGTAATGTTTTGAGTTATGCAGAATGTGTTTGTGAATTACTGGAGAACTGTGTGTTTCTTGGGTCCAGGCAGCGCAGACTGTACTGATCGCACTGTTCCAGTTGAATACGCCAGAGTTCACCATGCTCCTGGGTGCACTACCTAAAACCTTCCAAGATGGAGCTACCAAACTCCTTCAGAGCCACCTGCGCAACACTGGAGGTGTAGCACCAGTAAGAAGATACGCATCATGAATTCGCCTATAGAAAAGCCTTTCTGTTAGAGAAACCCTTTTATCAAGGTTTACTGTAGTAAAGTAATGGCCGATTTACTGATTCCAGCAAGCTAGTTACTGCAATAACTGCACTTTTTTTAAATCTTCTACCGTGATGTACATTAAACCATGCGGTTGCCTTGTTATAGTTGCTCTATAACAGTTTCTGTAACAACCAAGACTTAAATCTTCACTACTTGTCTTGTAGGCCCCGGTGGGTAGCCCGCTGACACGGCACACACCGAGGTCACCAGCTAGCTGGACTAGTCCTCTAACATCCCCTACCAACACGTCGCAGAACACACCATCTCCTAGGTAACACGCGTGCGTGCGTGCGTGCACACAGGGCTCGCAAAGCCCCTTGTAATAATGCACACCTTGCATATTCTCATGTAAGGTGTAGAAATCTTAACCTTCTTCTGTGTTTCTAGTGCATTTGATTATGACACGGAGAATATGAACTCTGAGGATATCTACAGCTCTCTGCGTGGCGTTACCCAAGCTATCCAGAACTTCAGTGTGCGGAGCCAAGAGGACATGAGTGAACCGCCGCACAAGAGAGAGGGAGATGGAGAAGAGGTAATGAAAGGAGTTGCCTGATAAGACAACAGAACTCTCACCCCATGTTAAAAGTTGGTGTTTGCACGGATGTCTTCAAAGAGACTCCTCGGTGCTCATCAGAACTTTGAAGTGGTTAGAGAAACAGAAACGAACACCAGAAACAGGCTATTTTGTTAGAACACAAGCCTTTTTTTTTATTGCATATTCAAACCTGTAGGCATTCCTGTTAAAGAAATAACTCTGCAGCTTTTTCATTTTAAATCTAATCTCTTATCAGATATTATCAGTTGTTATTAGATTGAATTAATATGGAAATAATGGGGAAGTGGTAGCTCCGTGGTTAAGGTGTTGGACTGCTGTTCCGAAGACCAGGGTTCGATTCCCAGCACTGCCTAGCTACCACTGCTGGGCTCCTGAGCAAGGCCCTTAACGCTCAACTGCCCGGTTGTCATTTGCTCTGGATTAGAGCATGTGCCAAATGCTGTCAATGTAAATGTAATAATATTGTATGTCTGTGTATCTGTGTAGGGTGGTGCTGACACGATGGAAACTGGTCGGACAGCACTAGATAACAAAACATTTGAGCTGGTGAACACCATGCCCCTCCTTTCCTCTAGTCCCCGCCCTAGCAAGGAGTATCAGACAGGTAGTTACTCAGACTCTTCATTCGGCTCCTCCCCTTTTAGTAAGAGCCCGAAAGAGCCACTGGACCAAGATGGCGAGACCCTCGCAGATGGTGAGACAATCCAGATAGTGTGTTTTGTCCCGTAATTCTATGTTTCACTGGACTGCACCATTCTGCTGCACCGTTGGCACGGGTGCTCCACTACCCACTTTGACCATCACTGTGGTTTTGTATTTAGTGTATTGTTTGTGTAACTGTTGTGATTTTGCACATGACTTTCTGGGGCAACGTCAATTTTTTGTTTTTTCTTACTGCTCATGTTCTTGGACATCACCATTCAGTAATGCTGCCAGCCAGCCCTGAATATTACAAAAAGAAAGTTCAGTCTAAACTTAAGATAAGATGACCTCAATTGTGTGCTGAGCTTTTGTATAATTTCACATTTGATGCATTTCTACCCATTTTCCATGTCACATGTCTCACTGTATTTGAGTAGTTTGAGGATTGTAACCAATGTGTGTGTTTACAATTAAGTCTGCGCTCTAATTCTCCTTTGCATAATGATGCCAACAGATAGCAGTGTGGACCAGTCTGAGGTGGTGGCTGAGCTGTTAAAGGAGCTGTCCAATCACAGCGAGCGGGTGGAGGAGAGGAAGGCAGCACTCTGTGAGCTCATGCGGCTCATCAGGGAAACACAGTTGCACGTCTGGGATGAACATTTTAAAACTATTCTCTTGCTGCTGCTGGAAACCATGGGGGATGGAGAGGTATAAGCAGAAGACATATTTACACACACGTTTATTAATGCCAGCAAAAAAAGAGCAAATTGAATTATTAGTTATTATATTTATTATTATTATTATTATAATAAATTCAAAGAATTGTTTTTCTGGCATTTTTTGCAGAATGTAATCCGTGCACTGGCACTGCGGGTGCTGAAGGAGATTTTGAACAGGCAGCCCTGGCGTTTTAAGAACTATGCAGAGCTGACCATTATGAAGACCCTGGAAGCACACAAAGACCCACACAAAGAGGTCAGCCGTCCAAGTGCACCGTGCGCACACCACACGTCATATAGCTTTTTTTTTTTTTTTTTTTTCATTTCAATACAGCTATTTTCCTTTGTTTATTTTGTAAAGCAGTTTTGTGAGCAATCAAACAAAGCATCATCCGAACCGAAGAGTTACATTAGTTTACTGCTCTGAGGTTTGGCACTTTCATATTTACTGAAAATACAGGAGTGTTTGGGTATAGATCAGCTTGTGTAATGTAAACAGGAACACACAGGCATGTGTTTCTGTAGATTTCAAATGTTTAATTTACAGATTTCACGCGGTTAGGGTTCTTGAAAGATTCTTTACCTGAATGCAGCATGTGATAAATAACAGGAATGAAAGATGATGAAAAATGACTGATTTTCTCAGATGCTTCCAATTTATACCATACAGGATTATTTTGATGTGTTTTGTCTGTATATGCAGGTGATCCGGGCAGCAGAAGAAGCAGCAGCCATGCTGGCAAGTTCCATCAGCCCTGAGCAGTGCATTAAGGTGCTATGTCCCATCATTCAGTCTGCAGACTATCCTATCAATCTGGCTGCCATCAAAATGCTCACAAAAGTAATTGAGCGTCTGCCCAAGGAAAGTCTGTTCCACATGCTTTCAGAGATTGTCCCTGGACTACTTCAGGTAAGAACTGGTGCACCACTCAATGCAGGAGGTTTTTGTATTTGTATGTGCTGCTAAAGCACCCTCTTTTCGGTGTGTGTATGCAAACACTTTTGATAGATACCGTCATCCACCCAGTGTATAACCTGCTCATGATTTAATCTAATGAACATCTGTAAATGAATAAATTCCAATTTCTTCATCAGACAGCTTAAACCCAGCACAGCCCCAGTAGCCTCCCATATGCTCCTGCTGGTACGAGAATAAAAATAGCTGTCTTTTTATTTTATTTTATTTCTTTTTTTAGTCTACTAATGCACAGCTCCACGATGGATTTTCTGGCTGTCCATTTATCTTTTCAAAATAATTTTAATTGTAATATTGTTTTCCTGTGCTATTTAGGGTTATGATAACTCTGAGAGCAGTGTACGGAAAGCTTGTGTGTTCTGCCTTGTTGCCGTCTATGCCATCATTGGGGAGGAGCTCAAACCTTACCTCAGCCAACTGTCTGGCAGCAAGGTGAGCTGCTAACATATACAGATCTTCACATTACCTTCCAAACAAACTCATGATTATTATACTATATATATAATAGAAAGTCTTAACAAAAAAAACAAAAAAAGCTTAACCTAACGAATGAAAACTGAAACTAATTTAAACCATTTGTCTCTGCAGCTGAAGCTGTTGAATCTGTATATAAAGCGTGCTCAGAGTGGCTCCAGTGGAAGTGCTGACCCGGCAGATGTGGGAGGACCAGGCCTGTAGCTAAACCCACGGGGCTTTGAGCCCTAGCAGGCTGTTTAACACGCATACAAACACTCAGACCGCTATACATTTACACAGGCTTACACATGCACAAACAAGAATGGACTTGCATTGCTGGACACCTTCCGTTGCCGCTGCAGCCATGTGAGACAGCATGGACCAGACTCCCAACACTTCCTGTTGAACCAAGTTCTTATTTTTGTGTATGCATGACTCCTTGTGATGCCAGTGGCAAGCTTTATCAAGCTTGCTGAATGGTCTGTGTGTGTGTGTGTGTGTGTGTGTGCGCGCGCAAGTGAGAGTCAAACCAAGTTTACTTAATAATTTAAAAACCCATTGTTGCGATAAAAAGGAGAGAATTGAGGCTTCTGGTGTCCCTCTGCAATATCCAAATTATTTCTTTACGATCAAAGAGCTTTTGAAGAAACTTGGATTCACAAGATGCAACTGAAAACTCTGAATCTGAGAAGAAATTACCAGTGCTTACAGCTCGTTGATTCGTAATGGTCATATCACTTCATAACACTGAATGGTTGGTTCAGCTTGCTCTATTATGACATAATTTGCTTGGCTATCTGCATGTCATGTTTAAAAACCAACCCTTTTTATCTGGTCACCTGTAGGACTCCATGGGTCCAGGGACTCGCACATCCGAGGTTTGTGTCGCAGTAGCCAGATGTCACTGAAATACATAGGCAATATGTGTCTGTATAACACAACGAGTATTCGAGAAAATGTTCTGTTATTTGGAGAGCGTGTAGATTCTTTTAAGTAGCATAATGTTGTTTCTTTATCCGGTGGGAAATTTGTAGAAATGTATGTATGCAGTCAAATAAAAACAAAACTCGTGTGTGTCGTTCTCCTTTCTGTTGCTTCTCTTTGTCTCCTGTGAGGAATTGTTTCCTCTGGTTTCCCAACGGCATTGCTAAAGCTATGCTAACAATAAAATGAAAAAAATGAATAAAAAGTGTACAGACATGAGTCAAGTGGTTTACCTTTTTCTCTTTTGGTCTCTGAGAATAACAGGAAATGCATATCTGCATTACTGTTAATGTCTCCTTTTATACACATACAGAATTACAATCTTACACTTTGGCATATTTAATGAACCGTTGAGGAGAAGAAGCAATCGGAGCATAAAGCTACGCTGTTGGTGGTTAAGCGGCCACTTGCTTTAAATGTTATATTTCAGTGCTTATATAAAGATTTTTTTAATCTGTATATAATCACTGAAATGTACACTTTAATGTTTCTCTAGTTCGCATTGGGGTAAAATAGGTTTTTGAATAGGAATATTTATATTATTAATGGAAGAAGGGAAAGTCTCGCCATAACCTGAAAGTGGGGTTTTTTTATTGAGATTACAATCATAAATATCAAGAGTTAATCGAAGTCATGAACGAAGCGTTGTTGAGTGTTTGGAGGTAACTACATGTTTAGCTTTACAAAGGCTAATATTTGTTTAAAGGTGGTTATAATGCATTGCACCTTTTAGGATGATGAATATTTTACGGTAATACTTTTGGTATATCCTTTTCGTAAGAGAAGGGGTTACATACTAATGCGATAAAGTAGGTGTTCCATGACAGGGAGTGCTAAAACAAGGACAGTTGTCTATACATGTTAGGATTACGGCTAAAACTTTACAGTTTGAATACACTGTACGGGGCCAAGATGCAAACGGTGCATACGGTGGCCGAGAGGGGACATATTCGGTTCACTAAGTGTTGCCGTAGGCACGGTATATTAACTCGTGGGAACATGATAAGTCGTAGCCACGAGATCATTTTCCGAGATAACGACATCCTTATGTTGTGGCCACGCGATGTGAAGTCGTGGACACAAGATCATGCGTCAATGGACCGATCTATTTTTTCGGGCCACGACTTCATTATGTTGAGGGAACGACATCAATTTGTAACGGCCAAAAATTATATTTGAGGAAACCACATTAGTCATAGTAACCATTTACAGCAGGCGGAGATTATGATCGACTAAATAACATTTTATCTTAAATACGGAATGTCATGTAAAGATATAGTGCGATCTCTGGCATTAACCTGGGTACCTATAAGTGAAAGACGCCTGAACCACATTATTAAGTGTAATGGACGTTGCCGTCCGAAATTTGCCAGATTTAATTAAATACTCGGATTCATCTTATAATCACGTTCCCACGAGTTAATATGACGTTTTCTTCTAATAAATATCTTGTGGCCACGCCAAAATTAAGTGAGCCGAGCATGTCCCCTACAGGTCACCGTACTTATATAAGCCAAAAGGCGTTTTTTTTTTAATTACCCATGAATTACATTTATTACATATAGTAGTACTGAAACGAAAATTAAACGAGAGAAAAAAATCCAAAATAGATTTGCGTGTATTTTACACTTATCAATATATTTATCCAATAAAATCTGAAGATTTACAACGTACTCAAACTCTCAATAATATGCTTTTCAGAGAAACTTTGAAATGTAAAGGTACAAAATGAGTAAGCGCTCACTGCACGGTGTAGTGTGCGCATTGATTTGTTTTGGCGTGCATGCGCTTCTGTTCTGTAAGGAGGAAACGCCATAACGTCACTCCTCGGTTTCCTTCAGGGGCGTGTGGTGATTGGTCCACGCGGTGCCACATTGCGCTTCCGGCTTTTGTTGCCAAATGTGTATTTTTACCCCCGTTCTTTTTCCGTACTGTCGCGCTTATATATTTTGTGTTACCAGGTTTGGTAATTTCGCATGTATTTAGTACGAGTTTATCTGTCCGCTGGTCTCAATTGCGCTGTAATAACCTGCTGTAATAATACATTTACCAGACGTTCGAAACTCTAGAGACTGTGTATGAAATTCCCAGTAGACCATAATAGGTTCAAGGTTCAAAGTTTATTGGTCACATGTACATTATACGTGGTACAACATACAGTGAAATAGTTTCTCATATGTTACCAACAACCATTTACATAAATAAACATTTCTGGCATTTATCCACAGAGACACGCATTTATCTCGTATATTTTATCCATCGAGCTGTTGAGAGTTAAAGGTCTTGCCCAGGGTCCAGCAATAACCACTGACCTGAACAGGATATTACTTTTCAAAAGTTTCAGTTTGGACACCAATAACTGTTGACTGGGGATCTTCACATTATGTCAATGATCACTGAATGTTTCAAAGACCAAAAACAAACATTCCCTCAGTGCTCTGAGAAGCAAACAGATAGGAATGATATTTTTCATACATTTATACTAGTTGTGTTTTTATACTAGCCATTTATATTAGCTGTGTTTTAATGTCCATATGCTGAATTTGTCACGCGATCTGGCAACTCTCCGCGACACTGAGGCGATGCTTTCCCCATCCGTATTCTGGCGTGTAGCGACGGGAGGCTATGACGTCGGGTGTTTTCAGGCTCCCAGTTAAAATTTCTTACATCGCGACTCGCCTGGACATGCAAGACTCCATCACGGAGCTAAGCGGCCGGTTTTGGGTGGCAATGAACGACATGGGGGTTAACACTGTGTGATACATTGCGGTCTGACTAAAAAAGACGCAGACGGGCGGACATGGCGTGTATGTAAAGGAGAAGAGAGATGATGGTGATGGTATAGAGACTAATGTTCCTGACAGCGTTCTGATCATACTGTGTTACACAGCGGAGAAGTTACAGATGCACATTATTGAAAAGAAGGGCATTTTGACAGATCGTCAGCCAGTTCTAATGTATAGATTTTAAAAGACCACGTAGTTGGGCATCGTGACGCGTCGTGTGTATGAATATACAGCCTAAAGGCGCGTGTCTTTCTTAACAACTTGCTGCTTAGAAGAGAAATCTCTCCGAGCGCCTGCTCCATGGAGAGGTGATGGACTAGCTGCATGGCGGAGCAGAGGGCCTTCACGGCCATACACTTTCCCTGTCTGGTTTGTTTTTTTCAGCGAGCCTACAGGCGGTGGCCTTACAGCTAACTCGGCTCGCTAGCACAGCGTTTTCCTGCTGGACTCCCGCCGGAGAAACACTCGGGCGCCATGGCGTGGGTGCTGAAGATGGACGACGCCACGATAGAGTCGGGACTCGTCCACGACTTTGACGCCAGTCTGTCCGGAATCGGGCAGGAGCTCGGGGCCGGAGCCTACAGCATGAGGTACTGAATACTGGACCTGCTAACTAACAAGCACCAAGCCACACAGCTTTGTGTTTCGACTCGGTGGTAAATCGTGACTAGTCTCCGCTCCGTCCTAATTTGCTATATGCTTCCTGTAGAACAGCACTACTAAGGTCATAACATAAAGCCATCGACACCTATCTAGTGCACTAATTGTATTGAAGGAAGTCATTTGGTATTTAACGGCTACGACCGAAGCACTAAGCTAACTGGTTGATTAGCTTCTCAGAACTGGTCGTTGTTGTTGTTGTGGTGAAGCGTAACTACATTACAGTCTACTTTAGCAGTTTGTCGGCCATTACACACATTCTGCTCTTACATTATGTCTCTACTCTGCGGTTAACCAGCTACTATGTTCGCAAATAATAACTCCGCACATTCATAAGTAATGTTTCAGTAGTGACTCTATCCGTGTGGCTGTAAATGTGCATATAATCGTAAATAAATACAAACCAGAGGCTCGACCTACACACAGCCGAGGAACACTGAGGTGCTCGGAGCTGAGGTTAGGGTTTTAGACTTCACTTCCTGGAACAGTGTGTTCCCTGCCTCAGTGTGAGACATGTCTTTTTACACACTCTGAACAGGCGGTGTTCATACACCCTTAAAAACAATAGTTTGTATGATGATAATTTCGACGAATGATGCTGATATTTTCAGTCACGTCCTTCATACATTTATCAAATAGTAATACAAACACTACACACGTGCGTTAGAGACCCAATAATGAAAAGCAGCTTGATGAAGTCTGTAACCACTCTGTCCTGTTAAATTAATTAGTCTTAAACAGCAGCTAGTACAGCTATTTTACTTTATTGATGCATTATTTAAAATCAACTATTTATATTTATATATCGTATTGTATTGTGTATATCTATCTATATACCTATTGCATTTAATCTAAACGCAGTAGGTCCTGTATCAGCTCAGCCTTACACCAACATGCTGTTGTCCTATTTATTCCACTGTACAGTGTATACAGCAACTCTGTTAAACTCTTCATTTTGATTGGCTAGAGAGTGCAATTATTTCTTATTCTTTTTTTTCCCTTCTTGTTGTTTTTATTCTGCACGCCTTCAAATACATTATTGTTTCCATGGTAACTGCGCACTCATTTATTTAAGATTTATAGAAAGAGGCTTGGATGGATGAGCTATGCAACAGTCAGTTATGTCTCAGCTCATGAACGGCATTTATCATAAGTGAAGAGGCATAAATTCGGTGAGAAATGTTATGAGAAGGAAATAGGTTAGTTGGAAAGTTAAGCGAATAAAATGACAAGGTTTTTTGCGATATTTAGGCTGTTTATTGTGTAACTAAACATCAGAACACACTTTAGTTAACAACCATATTTCAGGCTACGTTTTATACAATGACGTATCCCGCTTCAGTGCTTAACTGTTCAGAAAGATCAAATATGTTGAAAAAAAAAAGTGCAATACATATGCAAAAAACAAATCTGTGCCGTATGTAACACAATTTTAAGGGTTTATTTTTCTTAACACGTGTGTGTGGTACAGATTAAGATCTCTGATTAACCAAGAGTGTGGTGCAGAAATGTGTTCTTGTTTAATGAAGATGAAACCCTAACTTAAGGATGGATGGATGATGTGACCTCTACAGCACAATCTAGTATGTTTTACCAGCATGTTTAACACCAGCATCCTAAAACAAGTCTGGGTCAGTCTCTTTGAGCTGGCATACACTGCTGATCTTACTATGAGTCAAAGCTCATGCACATCTATCTACTTCAAGCAGCGATTTCAGTTTTGGTGCACATGAATTGACTTCTTCTAGTCTACAAGATTTTTGGGCGATGTCATTTCAGACCACCTCTCTAGTTGAAATCTCCACAGTGCAGAATAGTGAACGTTTTATTTGAATAATCTGCGCAACCTCAGTACAGGTGCTTCTTGGGCATTTTATAGAAGCGCATCCCATCTTACCATCCAGTCCAGTGTCAGAAGATGGTGTGTTTATGTTTCTAAAATAAATTGTGTCCTATTTAGAAGGAATTTAAAAGACCACTATCTTGTATTTTAACAAATGTAAGGTATAATACTGCTTTAATGTTGTAAATCATGAAAGCCAAAATATAATATTTTCACGTGATAACGTCCGGTCAGAACCTTGCCGGTTTTAGAGTGTGGATGAGTTTTGTTGGCCCGTTGTAGTGCACATGCTGGAGGCTGGAGCTCAAAAGTTAAGTGTCAGAAAGTAGATTTCTCCGATACATACACACGCTCACTCTTCTTATCAAGTTTCATGTTACCCCACCCTGTCGCACTGCAGCTGCAAATGTCTTTTTGCCCCTACAGAAAGCACACCAACTGCTTCAGTGTTCGCATTGGGTAATCATAGCCTTTTGGCTGACTTTAAAAGAAGGAACAAGAGCTGGTCACTGCTTGCGATGTAGGAATTTGGCATTAGGGTGTGTTAGGTGAGCACTGGACTGGAGTACTTTGCTAAGTACTGGGTCAGGGCAAATGGTATTTGCCTAATGTGTTGATGCGCATGGGTTGTGCCATTATAGAGTGTTAATAAATAAAAAAATTTGGAGTAATGGTCGGAGCGAGATTATCTAATCAACAATCAGGCCCGTGTGTGTGTGGACAGAGCTGCTGAGGAACGGAATGTTATCACTGGCTGTTCAGGTTTCAGGGGCAGGTTTCCAGGCTGCAGTATCTGTAGGTAAACAGCAGTGCTCACTGTATGACACCGAGATGCTGCCAATATGCTGACTGGGCATCTTTTACCGTCTAGGTTTAATTTAATATCGTCAACGATGTAATGGCTACAACCTGAAGTTTCTTAGCAAAAAAAAATATAGAATAAGATACATTTATTTATAAGCTATACATTTCGTTTACTTCAATTACATTTGGCTGTACCCAGTGACACTGGGGGATATTTAGGTGCTTCAGGGTGGCCAGTATTCCTGTGATGGCCTCCAGATACTCTCTAAAAGGGTTGAGCGGTTTCGTAAATAATTGAGTAGATTAATGAATATGAATAAGTAGACCAAATAATGAAAGAATGATGTGCATTGAAGTGTGTCCTGTGTCTGTGCACATGCAGTGTGGACTCAGGGTTAGGGTTTAGTCATTTGCCTGATTCCTGAGTGACCAAGCATCAGTATTAGGTCATCATATTTCTTTCGGCAAGGACGTTTTCCCCATAAATAATGTTGTGCCATTGAAACTGTAATCGATAAAAAGTTTTTAAAAAATCTGTTGATCGATTTGTGTTAAATGACTTGAAGTAGAAAATGGGATTGTAATGATTTTAATGCTATGTTCTGGTTGTTTGGGAAATAATGGCAGCTTATTTTATTTACTGTTCTTAAAGTTAAAGTTGAGTTTATCGGTCACATGCACATCATACGGTACATCATACAGTGAAATTGTTTGATTCCGCATATCCCAGCATACAAATTTGAACGCTGGGGTCAGAGCGCAGGGTCA
>JAOUQX010000023.1:7023719-7041068 GCA_028566295.1 Liobagrus marginatus
CCCCCTTTTGGTATTTTAATCTGGGTGTAGAAAGTTGTCTTATACACCGGAAAATACGGCAACTAAAATACTAAATTACTAAAATAATCGATAGCTGCAACCCTAACTCAGTCACATGAGCCCTTGTGTCAGCATTTTATTTTGATTTCATTTTAAGTTACATTTACATTAGATAGTCGTATTTTTCATAATTCTTCAGTCGTACATTGAGAGTAAAACAAGAGTAAAACACGATGATAATGCTTCTTGAACTTTAACATATAAGATATATAAAATAACATACTTTATTAAGTGAATATGACAAGATCATTGATAGAATGCATAACTATAGTCTGATTATAACTATCATTATGAAGAGTATTGTTTGGATTAATCCCTTGCTTTTTTAAATAAAAAAAACGTACCCCCCTCTCTCTACAGATACTATGATCAGCTTTGTGCAGTGGAGCCGAAATTTCCTTTCTCCGAGGTAACTTTCCTACATCCATGACCATATAAATGCATGCGTTTAAAAATGAATTACACACATACACTTCATATATATGCTGAGTGTAATTTGATTTTCAGCTGTGTCTAACGTTTACATGGAAAGATGCTTTTGATAAAGGATCTCTGTTTGGAGGCTCAGTTAAACTTGGTAAGCCATCTCAAATAAATATAAATGTTTATTAAACAAGTGCTACCAGTGCAATTTTGACCAGGTTTTTTTTTTTTTTTTTTTTTAAGCTTTGGCAAGTGTGGGTTATGAGAAAATATGTGTGTTGTTCAACATCGGCGCATTGTCCAGTCAGATTGCGGCAGAGCAGAACCTAGACAATGATGAGGGACTAAAGACAGCTTCTAAGTTCTACCAGGTGAGAGTTTGGGTTAGCGAAACAAGCATGCAGACCAGCTATTATCAATTTCTTGAGCACTTAAAACGCATGTATAACAAAATAATTTTGTATTTAACACTGTTGCCTCTGTTTTTAGTTGGCAAGTGGTGCGTTTGCACACATAAAGGACACAGTGCTGTCTGCTCTTAATCGGGAGCCGACTATGGATATTTCCCCAGAGACCGTGGGAGCACTCAGTCAAATCATGATCAGCCAAGCACAAGAAGTCTTTGTCATCAAAGCCAAAGCTGGTGTGTAACTGGAAAATACACATTTTAATAAAAGAAGGTTTAAAACTATATATAAAAAAAAAAATACATACTGGATTTATTTGTATCTGTCAATTTGTACCTTTTATAGGTATGATTTTGTATAGCTTTTAATCAAGCACTTCACTTTTATGCCAATGATATGAACACTTTACTGGGGTGAAATTCAAAAGGGGTATTTATGAATACAGGAATTTGTATTGCCCATATAGGCTACAGTCATGACAAGCAGAAATTGAAAGATTCAGAAATTCAGATTTATTTTTTTTAAAGAATTGGTGAATACATCCCAAAATGTTTTAGAAAGGGAATTTACAAATAATACAAAGTGTGTGGACTAATCCGGCTAGAGACAAACCAAGCATGTGCGAATGGTAGCGGTAGCATTTAACTTGCGCTAATCTATAGAACAAATCCACTTTGGTAATTAAACAAATTAACTTTACAATCGTTTGTAATATTAAGTTCAAGTTTATTGGTCACATATACATTGTACAGTACAACATACAGTGAAATTCTTTGGCGACTAACTGTACGTTTGCTGTAAGAGTGGGTATAAGAAAATATCTATTGTATATATTCCAAAAAAAAATTTTTTTTTAGATATGCTTTGTAAACATTCTATGCATGATACTCTATTAGTGTAGTGTATATACATATTATGCTGTAAACAGAGTTGTACGCAACCATATACAAATTTTGCTGTAAACATATGGTGTGCGTGTATATTTGTGCAAATTATTTGTATTAATAACAGACTTTTACCATTAATTTGGCTTTTGTGATTTGCTTTACAGACAAGATGAAAGATGGCATCATTGCTAAGTTAGCTAATCAGACTGCAGAATTCTACGGTGATGCTTTCAAGCAGTGCCAGTACAAAGAGAACCTGCCTAAGGTACGTCCAAAAGCAGAGTTATCTTCTACTAGAGATGTATCCTACATGGGTTATGGTGAACACCGAACATGTCTTTGAGGCAAACGCAGCGCATGCAGCCACTGGGGTTGCATGTCTTTAATGCTTGTTAGTTCTCATAAACACTCACACACACACACACACACACAAACACTTTAGGAATATCAGTTTCTGCCCCTGTCTTTCCTCCCACTGATCCGTGAGTGCGAAAGCTGCATGAGTGTTGTGTGAATGTTTGGTTGATGTTTGCTGAAGGTTGCGTGCTGATTTGCTGTTCTGTTCTCTTTTTCTGCACCCTGTGCTGTGTGTCTGTGATCGTTTGTGGATGCTCGTGGTGTTTGTTCGTGGTTGCTGTGGCGTTTGTGATTGCCTTTCCCTGGTCAGTATTTTTATTTCCAGGAAGTGCTTCCGGTCTTGGCTGCCAAGCACTGCATGATGCAAGCTACTGCAGAGCTCCATCAGTCAGCTCTGGCCAAACAGAAGAAACAGTTTGGACTGGAGATTGCACGGCTTCAGGTAGGAAACAGAATAAATTAAGCATCAACTTATCTAAATTTCTAGAACATCTGCCTTGATATTGAATATGGCCTTATTTATTTTATTCCAATGCTTTTAAAATTGTGCAGCATGCCACAGAGCTGGTAAAGACTGTAGCCTCGCGCTACGATGAGTATGTGAACGTTAAGGATCTCTCTGATAAGATCAGCCGTGCTCTTACAGCTGCTAAGAAAGATAATGACTTCATCTACCACGATCGCGTACCTGAGGCCAAAGACCTGGAGCATATTGGCAAGGCCTCTCTGGTCAAGGCAACTGCCATTGAAGTACCACTCAGTCAGAAGTTCTCAGGTAAGTAAATTAATGATCAGTTATATTCATAGCCATGCATTACACTAATTAAGAAACAACCTGAATATGTAAGCTTGCAGCATTAAATGTGCAACATTGTCGAGTAGCATTTAAATTTTGATTTTTAAAAATGTTAATTTAGATCATTTATAACTCATTAAAGCAGCAAGCCAGTAACTTCATGGGCCCAGTTCTTGTACTTCTATAGTTTCCATTCAAAAGGGCACAAAGATTGCAGGTTTATATTACTTGAGTTGTGGTAATTATAGATGGTTCTCTACTTCCACAAAGAAATAAACATGAACGCAACTGACCAGTTTACCATCAAAACTTTTTTCTGTACTAAAGTCTACACTGTGCTTTAAATTAGTGTTTTTACATGAAATCTATTGTTCACTAGAATGCTAGAATTAGATTTAGATTAGCTAAATTTTTTCTTGTCTGCTTTTATCTTTCCTAGATGTTTTTGAGAAGATGGTGCCTATGGTAGTGCAGCATTCTTTGAGCATCGCTAATTCCAGAAAGACTGATTTGGTCAACAGACTTGTGGGCAGTATGAGGGAGGCGACCAACCTCTGTAATGGGTGAGTTACGGGCAACTGAGTTAATTTATGTAAATACATGTTCACAATTCTTTACACAAACAATTTTCCTTTTAAAGAATTAAAAAGGTGTGCATAACAGAACTGTCGCTCCAGAATTTGGTCATTGGTTTTGTACAACAGCTGTATGCTAGCCACACGCTGTATACTATAGTGTTATGAATCAGCTAACCTTAATATCTGTTAACTATTTAAGCATAAATGAACACTGTTGTAAATATGAAAATGGTAGAACCTTGTCATTCGGTACTGTTTATTTATTGGTTTGACTGAATTAGCTATCTTTGTCAGGGTTCTGGCTTCTCTAAACCTGCCAGCTGCACTTGAGGATCTCTCCGGAGATTCAGTCCCCCAGTCCATCCGGGAGAAGAGTTGTGCTGTTATCCAACAGGGAGGCCTGAACAGCATTGAGCGGCTGATCAAAGATCTGCCAGAACTCCTACAGAGAAACCGAGAAATACTGGATGAGGTTTGGGTTGTCTTCCTTTTTCTCATTTTACAATATTTAATTATTTGTGTTAAGGGTTGTGTGTTTTAAGAATATTCAGTCATTTACTATTTATTTCTAATTGTAATCTTGTAGTCGCTTAAAATTTTGGGTGATGAGGAGGCAACCGACAATGATCTCCGAGCCAAATTCAGCCAGCGATGGAATAGAACTCCATCTGGAGAACTTTACAAACCCCTCAGAGCAGGTAAATGCACACGGGCAAGAAGATATGAGGTTAACTTGGTCCAGCTTACTGCACACGTATGGATTATCAATATCTAATATTTGTGTTGCATAAAATTATATTCCCTTGTATAATTGTTTGTGTGTTTGTGATTGTAGAGGGGGGGAATTTCAGAAACGTATTGGATAAGGCTGTGCAAGCTGACCAGGTGGTAAAGGAGCGCTATAACACTCATTGTGAGATGATCGCTCTGCTGTGCAAACCGGAAAACGAGTTGTGTGCCGCCATTCCGTCAGCCAACCCAGCCAAAACTCTTCAGGGCAGTGAGGTAAAAGGCAGTGTTGTGTGTCGCTAATAAAATAAGGCCAGTGTATCACGATCACCATCAACGTTCGACGCGATTTGTTGATATTCGCACATAGAACTGTGTTCTGTTTAGGTTGTAAACGTATTGAAGGCTCAGTTGGCCCAGATAGATGAGATTAAACGGGATCGTGAGGCTCTGGAGGGAGAGATAAAGGCAGTGACCTTTGACATGACGACAAATTTCCTCACTGCCTTGGTGAAAGATGGAGCCGTTAATGAGGAGGCCATTTCCACAGGAGAACTGGACACTCGCTACGGCACCTACACACAGCGCGTTCAGCAGAACCTCCGCTCCCAGGAGGAAATACTGGCCCAAATACAGGTATGCATTTTAACAAGCCCATTATAATACAGGTGATTGTGTAGTGTGTAAGGTGTTTTTGTTTTTTCCCGATTTCTTCAATTAATAACAATGCACTAGTTGTATAGTTGTAGTAACTGGCTAGGTGGATTGCTTTCATTTTTTTTTAATAATGCTTTACCTATCTATTTCAGACATCCCATCAGGAGTTTGCGGCACTCAAGCAATCTAATGCTGAGGCAAACCACAGGGAGGATGTGTTGAAGAAACTGGCCGCAGCTCATGATAGCTACATTGAGATCAGCTCCAATATCAAAGAGGGCACTAGGGTAACACGCAATGTTTCTCTCATGACACGGTTAACATACACATTGCACTGGAACAGCCTGAGCAGGATTTCTCACATGCCTGTTGATATAGGATTTAATCAGGTTAGAGTTAGTGAACAGATATACTGTTAACTGCTGGAAGAAAGAAGGATGGTCATTAATGTAAAGAAAGCAAATAATTTTCCCTCTGCAGTCATGTTTGTTTGAACTGAATTATTGATTATCAACTTAATCAGCCCGTAGCCCTTCCGGCACTTCTCAGGTGTGCAGGGATCAATTGTAATCCAAGTTGCTAAAAGAGGTTTCACAGTAGTTATTGTAATAATTACAGCTGTAATGCATGTTCATATTATTGTGACTGTACCTATTTTTGTAATTCATATAGAGATGATCAAATACCCGAATAGTGATTACAGTATTCAACTACTGACATCATCGTGGATATTTAAATATTGATCTGCTTCTGCTATTGAACTGCGCCCCTAGTCTTTGCCTTTATTGACTGCGATAACGAAAATATCTTACTGCTATTTTCTAGTCTCAGGTTTTGAACCTGTTAACTTTCTTCTCAATTTCTCCACTCCAAATAGTTCTACAATGATTTAACAGAAATCCTGCTGAAGTTCCAGAATAAGTGCAGTGACATTGTTTTTGCTCGCAAGACTGAACGGGAGGAGCTTCTCAAGTAAGCGGTTGTGTGCGCGTGCATAATTAAATTAATAGCTTTTACGTACAGACTTGTTGAAGTAAGGTATTTTTAGCTCTCCATTACCATATGGAGAATTTATGAATAATATTAATCTAATTAGAAGTTTGCATTAGGCTACCTTTGTGCAAATGCGTTGAGACAACACATGCCACTGATGAGGAAGAGAAAAGCTCTTTAATAACACTATACTTTCACCAGTTGTAACTAAAAACTACAGACCTGCCAAACCTATTTCACGACACAAAATTTATGCCCAGAATTAAAGCTCAACCTAACAGGGAGTAGGTTCAGTTGTGTTAAAGGATTTTTTGTATTTTATTTAAAAGTGTTTGATTTCTAAATCATTAATGTTTGATTGGCAGGGAGTTGCAGCAAAGTATTGCTCGTGAGCCAAGTGCGCCTTCCTTTAATGTCCCAGCTTACCAGTCCAATAACACGACCCCTGATGTAGGAGGCCCCACTCCTGCTCCCCGGAACGTTTTTGTGAGTTTCCAACCTGAGCTTTTATCTAATCAGGTGAACAATCAAACATTGTTTTTCTGGGTATGAGGTGACTGTTTCTGATGTGTGTTTCAGCCGCTGCAGCCTCAGCCTAAAGCTCAGCCTCCTGCAAGACCACCACCACCAAGCTTCAGTGCCCAGGCCACCGGTAGCACAAGCTCAGTGCCCGAAAGTCAAGCCCCGCCTTCTGTCAGCTCCAATCCCCCACCAGTGGCACCACCCAATGCACCATCTCAGGCTCAAGGACCACCCTACCCCACTTATCAGGGCTATCCAGGGTATATATTCTCATTCTCTCTCTCTCTCTCCCCATTTGGTCATAACTAAAGTATCCCAGTACCACTTGAGAGCCCCTGATTTATAAATGGTTATCTCCTCCTGTAAGGCTGATTCTGATTATATCGTTTATAGTGTGAGTTTTATTTACGTAACAGTGTTTTATGAGTATTATAACAGTATTTTTCAGTTTAATCATACGCGTTGTTAGTAAATCTGTCAAAAACAAAATGGTTAAAGGAAAGTTGCATATGAATTAGATTGTTGTACCCAGGTAATTAACTGGAATTGTGGTTTGTTTTGAAAAGTAAGTTTAAATTTTCTACGTTTGATATGCATAGGATGCATTAAAAAGATTTAGGGGATTGTCATAATACCAGGTGGGGAAAACAAATTCTAAGATATTTTTGGGCTAAACTGAACCTTTGTTTCCATTAGCTTTTGGTTAGTGTTTTTGACTTATTGCACGCTGTACGTATGGCTTTCAATTATTAGTTTTGGCCTTGGTTACTTTGTGTTTCTTTCAAGAGTTAAATCAATGTTTATTACACCACCTTAAATAGTGAGTCACTTAAATAATTATTTAAAAAAAATATTTTTATATATAATAAGTATATTTAAAAAAAAATAGTTTTGCTAAATGTTGGAGCATTTAATTGTTTTGAGAAAAGTACTCTTTAAAATGTCCAGGGATACTTTTAACCATTCCAAATAAGACTTGTATTATATGTGATAATATGCATGAAACTTACGGTCTCTCCCCATTTGCATGTGTGGTTTTCTTCCTCAGGTTTTATCAAATGCCGATGGGGTATAACCCCTATGGATATGCGTACAGCATGCCCTACATGCCCTATCAAGCTCAGGGGCAGGCTGGCTACCCTAGTGGTCCTCCTGTGCAGCAGCCTTACCCGTATCCTCAACAGCCAACCCAACAACAGCCCTACTACCCCCAGCAGTAGGCAACATTTACCCCAGGGCCACATCGCCAGCTAGAGCCATGCTGCCCCATTATACTATCACTCCTTCCTCTTACACTAACTCTAACCAGCCGCAGTCCTCCTC
The DNA here is from genome assembly GCA_028566295.1 of Liobagrus marginatus. Lineage (NCBI taxonomy): Eukaryota > Metazoa > Chordata > Actinopteri > Siluriformes > Amblycipitidae > Liobagrus > Liobagrus marginatus. Next base: position 7,031,452 of record JAOUQX010000023.1, read on the forward strand.
CCTTTCTTTAGCACCTGACCTACTGTGGTCAGAGATTAAAACACTCGAAGGACCAATGGCATTTACCCTAAAATTCCAAGCTCACTTGTCACTAACCTTCACAGAAATGCTGTGCTCTGTGAGCTGTCTGGTTTTCCCGCTCATACCCAATGTCAAGCTGCTGGCTGCCTGCCTGCTGCTGTGTATACCTTATTTTTATAACAAATATTGAATAGAAATACATAAACAAACGCTATGTCAATGTTTTCGTACAATGAAGATAATCATTTGGGGAGAAATGATCTTTCTGTTCATCTTACAATCAGCACTTTAGGAATGGAGCGGTTTAATTAAACATTTAACACTTCACATCTATTCGTCATTCTAAAATATGTTTCTCTCTTGTTCTTATTTAATTAAAGCCTTTCTGAAACTGAAATGCAGTTTACTTTCTTTCTATGGACCTTTCATTTTGGAAAAGCCGTGTTTCACCCTGTTTTATTTATTTTGTACTACTATATTAAGGCTGTATGTATGGGATTTACACCAATTCTGGAATAATGCAGGGAGTGGGTTTTAATACATAGCTGATTTTCTAATGCGTTAAGTTATGGAAGGGTAAAGAGATCGTGTTGCTGTAGCCAAGCATTTAGTTTTTTGCCATACTTTGATTCAAATTCAGATCTTAGTTATCACATACACATAAATTCAGTGAAATGTTTTTGTTCCGTACATCCCAACTTATGAATTTGAAGGTTGGGGTCAGAGCGCAGGGTCAGCCAGAACGTGCGGCACCCCTGGAGTAACTGAGGTTAAGGGCCTTGCTCAAGGACCCAATGATGGTAGCTTACCTGGTGTGACGTTTGTACCCCCAACCCTCTGATCACTGAATCTTACCATTGAAACCCCACCAAATTAAAAATACCTACATTGCCCCACTAAAACATGAGGAAAAGGGTCAAGTCTGGCCCCATCATTTAATGACCATTTAAAGAACTGTCGTGCTCCTTTAACTTTGAAGGGATCAATCAGCATTTTGCTGGTGCCAAGGTTTTTGAGTCTACAAGGGCACAAGTATGCAAGCGCAAGACTTCATCACACTCTCATCCTTTATTTGCTTGTATGACTATGTTGAGATGATCGATGGCATTAACCTTGAATTTCATCTTTAATGTAAAAAAAAAAAAAGGCCGAACTAGAACTTTGACAATGCTATACAAACTGACCCACATGACACACTGTATAAATTCCCTGCCATAATTTACAGGATGTGTAGGTAAGTTATATAGAAAATAATTTTACTTTCAAAATTTAGTTATGTAACTTCTGTTTCACATAAAGTCTATTTATAATGCTGCCTATCGTGTTCCTGGATGTAAGCCGCCCAGGACCCAAACTGAGGCCCGCATTTATCTTTTTGTTTTTTTTTCTTGACCTCAGTAGATCATTTAAATGCAAAAGAGAATGTAAATTAATTTCTACGGTGAAAAGTTGTACGTGCAACGCAGGAGAATGTTCATCTCCACTTACTCCTTCACTCATTTTCAGTAATACTACTGATCAGGATTGTGAAGGATCTGGTGACACAGGAGGCAGGAATGCATCCCAGATGAGGCCCCAATCTGTTTAGGACACTGTGCTTTGACATATTAATACTTTTCCAGGGGCAACTTGAAAGAAAATTGTTCAGTTATATTTATAAGCTATAATTCAGTAGTAGTTCTCAGACTGTCAGCAACTTCTCTGCATGTCTTTGAATGAGCTGTTTCTCCAGCATGCCCTGTGCTTACTGTAACTATGACAATTCCAGGATGGAATTCTCCATTGAGCTGCTGAGAGCTTTACTAAGAGATGCAATGTAGGTATGCATGCTTAAGCATAAAAGGATGACTGAGCGGCAGGTGCTACTTTGTTGTGAAGGTGCCAATATTGTATCCAATGGTACCTCATTAACGTTTTGAAACTATGATAAGTATTAGATGACGTGTGCGTGCGTATGTATGTGTGTAAAAAAAAACAAAAATCCTTTTCTGGCTCAAATGAGATTTTGTATCAAACTCTTGTCAGTCAAGACTGTGTGTATGTCTGTGTATACAGACACACACACACACGTTGGGCAAGTGCTAGTCTGAACATTTTATTCTCAGTTGGATGCCAGCTCAGCTCAGGGTTCATTTACAGTAAAAGTAGCCAACAGTATTTTAATGTGACCGTGTGTCAGCAGTGCTGCATTTTAAACAGCTAGACGTAAACATACACAACATTCTCAACTTACAAACATCTTTACCAAATATTCCACATTCAGGCATAATACATAAAACATTTAGGTAAGCCAAGTATTTTTTTTATATATCTGTTTGTGTATTTTGCTATAAATATATAAAAAAATCTTTGTAATTATTTACTTATTTTTTATTATATTTAGGTTTACTTATTTAAACCTACTTTTTTTTTACATTAATACTAAACATAAGTTATTTTTTTCTCTTTTCTTATGGGAAACAGCTATGACATGGAATGACCTGTTTGCTGTGCTGTGTGTTATGAGACCAGTTCTAGTGATAAGAGATGAGGAAGAATCTGTTAAACCTGTTCTTGTCCGTTATCCAGGAAAACATCTTCCTTATCCTCAGTGACTTATGTTTATATTCAGTGGGGAAATTTACTGGCATGCACGGGCGAGGCTACAAGTATTAATCCCCTGAAAAGCTTTCACTAGGCCCTACCCCATTGCATACTCTATCAATATGGCCCCTCGATTAAGCCCCTCCCCTTGACGTTTTCCTGCCATGTTCTGCTGCTATGTTAGAATAGAATCGTTGCATATGCTGCCATGTGCAAACACACACACGCACACACACACACACACACACACAAGCGCAGTAAAGAAGTGGTGTCATCACTTTCGAAGTTTCTAATGATCATATCTATACACCAAACAGAAGCCATTCTGCAGGTGCACTGATGGCTTTCCGCGGAGTGTGAGAAGTGGGGGTGGGTGGGGCTGAGCCATGCAACTCTTACAGCTACACATCTAACAGGTGTTTGGGGGTTTAGTGGTTACCATCTTTGTGGGCTTGATGACGTCAGAAGCGTGTTTGGCGGTGAACTGCTACTGAAATGCACTAGACATCTTAGACACACGAGGCGCCTTCATATCATTGTAGCACAAAATATCTCTTTTAAAATGTATAATATTACATTAGATGTTATATGTTCGATCCGGGTGTGTTGAGAGACAACTCTGAGCTGTGACTAACCGCTGTTAGTTTAGTTCGGTCAGGGAAAGTGTTCTGTTTCAGAAGCTCTCTCATGTGTGCATTTCTTTCACTCTTCCGCTTCCTTTGTCTGACAGGTGCGTTCGACTGCGCGAGGGTCGCTAAATCGCGCGCGTGCGCGCGTGTGTTTATTGGGCGTTTAAAAACGCTGTCGCAAACAGAACAAACCCGGACAGCTCAATTCCTCACGTTGTCATTCCTATTAACTCACTCAATCCAGCAGTGTTGCTGACTTCCGACTCCTGACTCGACTCTCTACCGACGAATCCCGCGGTAAGTAAAGTCTGCTGGATGTATTAAACAGATTAACTTGTAGGACTGACAGTTGGTGATGTGGCATTTAGTTATGACAGCTCTAATACTAATTCACTTCATTAAAAGGATGCCAGTCAACGAACCCCTCAGTACCTAATCTGATGTTGAACATTATAGACGCAAACAAAAAATGTCATGTACTGAAATGGAAGCTTATTGCTATGTTATATGTTAATAGGCTAGAACGATGACACCTGCTGCTGAGATGATAAAATGCTTCATTTCATAGATAGGTTGATAGTTGTGGTTTTGTGAATGTAGAGAACAGGGATTTTAAAAGCCAATTTATGATTAATGGGCTGAATGTTCCAATATCTGGATTATTTTTTAGGAAAGTTTGGCTACGCAATGAATAGTTTTTCTTTTAAAGTTTTCTGTTTCAAAAGCAGTTACTGTTTTACACTTTGTCGATTGGCTGTTCGAGCTGATGTACAGTACATGACGGGGTCACGTGACTGTCTGTCTTCATTGATCATTTTGCTTTTTATTAGCCAACTTGTCGCTCCAGTTATTTGTTAGTGGTCTATAAATTTCGTGAAATTCTTCCGACTGGACCTTGTAATGTCCGATTTAAAGCAGTAACTCAGCTCCGGGTCGTGGGGTTGTGTTTTTTTTAACAGATAGCAGCTGCTCGCCTTATTGTGCGTCACAGCGATACAAATATAGCACGCGCCGGCCAGAACCCGGAATGCGACTCCATTTCAATTCCCCGGCTACAGTGTGACCGGACCCGCACTCATCCCCACTCACCCCCGCGCTGGGATACACTTCAAACACACATTATAAAATGTCTGTATCCGGCGTTACCACGAGCTTCTTTCCTATTTTTGAGAGCTTTGGCACCTGTTCACTTCTTAAAGACAGCGAGCGAGAGAGAGAGAGAGAGAGAGAGAGAGAGAGACTGCCTATGTGTGGTATGAGACATCAGAGACATAACACTGGAGGTCTGATACATTCTCCATATGACTTCCTAGAAGACCTATGCTATGTGCTTTTGAGGTTTTTAAAACAAACGAATAAAAAATGCAGCATGTCTGGAATCATGAGATGACTAATTTTAAGTAAGGTCATTTTAAGTAAGGTCATTTTAAGTAAGGTCATTTTAAGTAAGGTCAATCCACAGAACAGTCTGAGTCTTCAGAAGAGAATAGTGCACTGGGGTCAGTTAAGCCAAATTTGAGACAGAAACACTGACTGTTCATACCAGAAAGTTCTAACAGGGCTTTGTCTCCTTATAAGTATAATCTAATAATTAGTTATTAAGTGAAGTCTCAGGCCTCGTAGAATTAACTGAAAATTTGTGCATTATTATTTTCAATCTCGTGTCCTGTCGTTCAATACCCGAGCAAGAAAATGTGGAATGATTAATAAATGTATTACTTGTGTAATATATTACTTATAATTAATGTATTACACCTGTGTTCTCAGCGCTGAACTGAGCTTAATGTTCCAAGCACACCAACATATGACAAGTGCAGTCTGATTATTACAAAATCTCTCATTATCAGAGTCTTTGAGCAACACAAAGAATTTATTTGTTGTTTTATGCTCTTTAAACTCATCATTTTAAATAATTGTTGAGTTTGCTTGCACATTTATCAGTACGCCGTGGGGAAGTCCAAAAACAGTAATAAAAATATAGGATGTCAATATACTAACCGGTTGTTACTTCACAAAATTTGAGGCTCCCTCACACTGGATGTTAATTCAAGCCAGAGACCAATCAAACTGATGTCCTATAATAAATCTCCGACAAAATCCGCTGCTTGTCTGAATATCATATATAAAACGATACTACTCTGTTTAATTCGTTATGGTTTTGGATGCCTTTTATTTTAAACTCCACACTACCCCAGATTTCTTTTTCACACACCTTCATTAGAGGCAGTCCATTCATTCAACATCTGACTGAGGAGAGCAAGCAACTGATGCGTTCAAGTTCCACATTACTTATGGATATGTATGCTAGCTTTCACAACTTGTGAAGTTTGAAGATGTGTGATGTAGAAACCGATGAGAAGAAGGGTCTCCCAGAGCCGATCATGGAGAGGGGGACATCACCTCCATGCTGCCATGAGGAAACCAAGGCGGGGGATTGCTATGGTGGCAGCCATTCAGGGGAGGACCAGGTGACAACGATTTTATATGACCTGATTATTCAATTTCTCTTGTTAATAGTGTGGCCTCCTCCTTTTACTGCCAAGTCTTTCTTTCCTCTTATAAACGTTAGCTCATTCTTCAATTTTTTTTTAATAAGCAGAAGATGGATGCACATGAAGGGCAGCTTAACAGAAACCATAAGGTAGGGACACCTTGTGCTTCTGAGGTCTAAAGACATGCATTGTAGACAGACCTGCATCTCTAAATTAGATAGACAGACCTTCTGTCCCAAAGATGCTTACTATATAGGATAAGTGGTACGGAGCTAAATGGATGGATTGAAACAAAAGTGAGACTAATTTGAGACATTTTTGTGACCCATGAGTGTCTAGGTTAAAAACCATGAAAGGTCAGTAAGCCTGTAACAGTGAGTTGAGAAAACCTCTGAGATTTTTAGATGTACACGTTGGTGGTTGGACCCAGTTCCAGCATCGTGTTAGTGGTTAATAAATCTGCTGACTATTTGAATAAGCTTCTTAAATGATGCAAGATTGTCTTTTAAACCTGACATGATGAAAACCGATGTGGAACTTTTAATGAGCACTTCACCAATATTGCATTTCTATGTAAACTCAAGAACAGAACTAAAGAAGTACTGCTCATTATAGAAGGTTATGACCTTGAATGTGAGTAATTGGTTTAACAAATAAAAGTAAGCATTTATGTTCTGTTTATTCGTCGTTTGTTTGAATCCAGGCCAAAGGGAAACTAATCAGGATTGCAGCTGTGTGTGATGATGTTTTACCCACTGACTCAAGCAGCAAGGTAAGATTAAATACACAGTGACTCCATCATGTCTAGCTTTCAGGTTGCTAGTGGGTCTTGCAGGTGTTTGATTCTGACATATCAAAGATGTTTGGTTATGTTTTCTGTGAAAAGTTGCACTCAAACCACAAACTCTACAGCAGACTGATTACATGCTAAACTGATTGTTGCTTAAAGGGGAATAACCCAAAAGGTCTACAAAACCCACACACACACCATATGTTTACAGCACAATATGTATATGTATATGTATATCATGTATAGAATGTTTACTAGCAATATATATATATATGCAATATATATAGTAGATATTGTATATTTTTACTGAACCTATTGCAAATATTTTTATGCCCCCCCCCCTCTACAATTCCTTTCTCCTCCTCCCAACCAATGAACTTGGTTAGTTCATTCCTTCCTTCAGCACTTTACATCTAGTAATGTTATTTTTGCTGTTTCCTTCCATTAATGATATTTTAAATCCCACTATGATCAATGAGCTACTAATAAATATACCAAGACTTCAGAAAAAAGTTTACCCCAAACACCACCAGGCATGGATTATTGCAGAAGCCAATCTGACTGAGTCCAAATCTAAGTGCCATTACTTATTACTCTGATGTGATTTCAGGAGACATCATGTCTGGCTGACAGCTGCACCGGAACACTGAAGATCAGCTTTGACACACCGTCTCAGAGGTAAACAGTAAGATTTGGTTTCCTTGTCACGTTGACTTTAAGTCACGGCAAGTGTGTGTGTGAGCCACTGCTGAGCTGCTTCACACTACATCTGCTGATATGTTCATTGAGAGGGCTGCCTGTGGAGATAAGAGGCTGAAAATGGGCAAGTCGTAAACAGCTTCAGAGCTAAAGATGAAAACAAGTGCATCTCAGACTCATGGTGCTGCAATCAAAAATAAAACAGAAGAGGTTTTGCCACGGGTTGAGTATCAAACAAATTATCTGTAATAAAGATCGTTTTAAAAAAAGAAATTATACAAAAATACACATTTAGAAATAATCACATTTATTTCTTTTTTTAACAAAGTGACACAGTCTGAAATAAGTACCAGAAATATTATGTACCTAATACAAGTGAAAAATCCATTACACTCGTTCACATTCTGGACAAATAGGGGGGAAAAAATTCACAACTGAAACAGAATAACTGGAAGATGTTGACATTTACTTTTTTCTCTGTACAGCGTCTGGATACATCCGATTCAGTGCTACATTCAGCAAATACATTTTTTCATTAAGCGTAAAGATTAGATGAGTCACAAACCTTTTAAATATATTCACAATGACTTCTGGTTTCCATCAAGACGAATAGCATGCAGCTTGACCATATAATTACAGGTAATCATTTTGACATTTTGAAATGTGGTTCGTTTCTGATGTATCTGAAACTTCGACACGTCTAAGACGTGCGCTATAATGGTGTAGCTGTTAAAGCTAGGCGATGTTGTGAACTATTGTTCTGATAAAACTGGATGGTATTTTGGTCTGTTCATCTCTCTTTTTGATTTCCTGTTTTTGCTGATGATACTTCAGCGTTTTTAAGTCATTGTTTCAGACAGTCAGTGGGAGCTGCCAGACCATAAGTGTAGTCTCATTGGCTCCAGAGGACGAAGAGGAGGAGCCGGCTGCGTTGAGTCTGCGGAATCCTCTTCCTCCCGATATAACGGCGAATGACACAACTCTTTCTCTCCGTGCTCCGTCCTTTGTGGATGGCCCTTGTCCCCGAACCCACACCTCTGGGTCGTCACTGAGCTCATAGATAGAACCATCCTCCATTGTGTGCTCCAGAAACTCCCCGGAGGAATTGAATACTGCATCAGGCTGAGCAGTCAGAAGCTTACCAGGGAGCTGGGCAGTGGAGCGGAGGTGGAACTGAAGCAGCACCCCTTTGGGTTTGGCTTCCTTCTGAGACAAGCCTTCTACGTGCTGCTGTAGTGACTCTTGAGACGAGTGGCTCAAGTCTTCACCTCCATTACCTGAATCAGTCCCATCTGCAAGAGAGTCCCGCTTTAACAAGTTAGGGGACAAAGTACTAGAGGTGGCCATCAGGATGTCCACAGGGCCGTTGTGAGCGTTGAGGGAGGTCATCGCTTTGCCTAGAGACGAAAGTAAGGCTCAGAGTGACTTTGTATTCAGATTTGTTAACACTGGGATGGGCTCATGGCTACTGACCTGTTATTTTTGGGATTCCCTCCAATTTTGGCACTGGCAGAGTGATGATGATGCCCTGGGCCGTGCCCACCCACAGCAAACCCTGGCAGATGAGCAGGCTGGTGACACACACAGTCTGACCTTTAAGAGAACAAACAGTTACGGTATCATTGCTGTGGTTTTTACTTTTTCCATACGTGAAAAATAAAACACAGCAGTGGGGCAGGAAAAAATAGAAAGAAACAAAGTAGAAAGCAACAGCTCTTGCAAATTTAATCTTCCATTTTTAAAGAGCCTGGGTGACAAGCTATGGGCATCTCAGTGGGTTAGACAGCGCATCAAAACTTCCTCGTTTCTAAATTTTGTTTACAATTTTTCAGTTCATAGCCTTTTCTTGGAGGGCTCCTGTTGCATCTACTTTTCCTTATGGCTTTATCATCGGCTCCTAGTAGTATTTTAAGAACGTTATTAGACTTCTATGTTCAATTTGATTAGTTTCTCCATTAATTCAATCCCAGAAGTAAAATGTATAACCGTAAACATGAAAAACTTTATTTTGAGATGAATGCTTTATACTTTTACCAAACTTCCTCCAGTACAACTCATTACATCAGCATCTCTCCGTAAATATAGAAGCAGTCAGGCAATCTGTGGCCAGCAAAGCCTAATGTAGCAGTTCAGGTAAATGTTTCATATGTCATGGCAGTGTTTTAAAGGTCCACCATCAACTACCGTATAAGGAAGTGGTTTTTAAAGGTTTTAATCAAATCTACAATGTGGGAATAGTGTAATGTTTTAGCTAACTAAAATACAGGAGGCGGGAGGAAACCGGAGTGAGTATTCGGGGAAAGTGGGTGAGGGTGGCTCAGCGGTATAAGGCTCTGGGTCAGTGATCAGCGGGTCGGGGGTTCAAGCCTCGCACCAGGCAAGCTACCATCATTGGGTCCTTGA
>JAOUQX010000023.1:7079801-7101011 GCA_028566295.1 Liobagrus marginatus
GGGATATGCGGAATCAAAGAATTTCACTGTATGTTGTACTGTATGATGTGCATGTGACCAATAAACTCAACTTTAATCCACATGTGAATTTGGACAGTAATATGAACCCCCCAAACACCCCCCATCCCCAAAGCACAGTTATGATATGTATGTTGTACCACATAGAATGTACATGTGACCAATAAACTTTGAACTTTGTAAACTCTGCACACAGGATGAAGGCAAACATTTTACTCCCACCCTTAAAGAGAAATCTAATGAAATGTGTATACCTCCACCAACATATAACAGCCTGTGTATAACATAACATTATTCAATAGGAAGTGCCTTGTAGTCAATATAATTCAGTACAAACTGTAATTTGTGCAAGTTTTTTTTTCTCATATTCTCTGATGCCTATCCCATCTTCAGGATCAATTCTAACAGTCATACATCTTGGCCAATGTGTTGCTGTTTTATCAACATATAACTCTTTTCTGCTTAGACTGAGCTCCAAAATGCTAAATGTTTTATCTGTTTATCTTCTGCTTTTTAAGTTAGAATGCTAGTGATTTATAGCAAATTATGACTTATGAAACTTATGAAACAAATTTACCCTTATGTTATAGATTGCACATTTTTAATTGTTAATATTTTGTATTTTAATCTAAGCAGATAAATTTACAAATGGTGTCTTCTTTTTCCAGTTCAAATCTTCCTCTTTTTACGCTATTTCTTCTTAGTAATGTTTAAAGCACAATCCTTAAACACTCATTCTAGCAGTTTGTTGGTGTATATTCCCATGGTTACACGTAAAACAGACCAGATGCATTGTATCTTTCTTTACTCTGCTCTGAACTGGACACATCCATGTATGTACAGAAAATAGCTCACAGCAAGTAAAAACACACATAGATGAACAATTTATACCAGGGATAAAGAATGTCATTTAATACCAATACATCATTTATATGATTTTAAATAAACAAATTAAAGTGGCACAGTGTCCTTTTTTATTTTCATTTTTAACGTATTGTAAAAAATGCTCACAATTTGCCTTACTTTTAGCCCATTTCCTTGTGTGAATGTGGTTTATACCACTTGATTCTGTGTCTGCGTTCGAAAATACAAAGAGATTAAAAATATTTTTTATTTTATTGTTGCAACATTATTTCCGTGCTATTATAGACCATAATGCACCTCACCTCTTCATTTTCCACAATGTTTTCCTGCTATCCATGGTACACATGAGTTACTAAGTTGTAAACGAATAGATGCTTTCATCAGATCATGTTAGTTTCTTGACCAAGTTCAGACCAGAGTATCAGATTTGACCCAAATCAGACCAGATTTTACCACTAGTCTCAGGGTGGGTAGCCTTTTTTCAGCTTTCTGTCTAGCATTTCCTATAGGGGGCAATATGGATATGTGGGGAAAAAGCAAAGCTCTAAATAATGAGGTAAATGATACATTTATATCCGACACATACACAATAACAGCCTGAGGACCATCTGTGTGAGATTCATTTGCTGTCTTTTCACTTCCAAAAGTGTTCTACCTCTTACCTCTTTCTCTTCAGGTCATATTTACACATGATCTATCTCTCTTTAGCAGCTGTTAGTGTCAAATGTCAGACACGTGACCTCAGCATTGAGTCACACTTCTGTGTTAAATTAGATACCCTCATAATTTCAACAACAGAAGTATGTATGGTGATTACTTTGGTGTAGCTGGCTATAAATGAACAGTCAATGAACATTGACACTCACCAGCCTATTACATAAGATCACACAGTACACAAGCAAACTGTAGGTCATGCACATTTGAACAAAAGCAACAACACAAAATGACGTTTTATTTTAACGTTATGATGTTTAAAATGATTTTATCTGCAATAGTGAATAAATGCAAATGTAAAATTCCTATTAAAGCAAAGTAAAAACATTATTAATATTTATATCTACTGTATATAAATTACAGCCATTGTCGCAACATATACAGTTATTTGGCATCTGAAATTACTAAACCTACACAGTAAAGCATAACTCATTTAGAAGTATAAAAATTATGTCAAAGTACCAATTATAGCGTACACCCAGAAAGAAAAGGGTAAATCCGGTAGACTTTAGTATCGCACATTTGGTAGGAAGGCTACAGTCTTTTAGTAACTATGATATAACGGCATATAAAACAAGGAGGAAGGGAATGTACTGTATGTGTCTGGGGGTATTACAAATGTGCACATGACAGATTATAGAACTGCTTCCGCAGATGTGTCACCTTTCTTCCGGATCTGTGTAGTAGAAAGAGAGCTTTTTTTCTCCCATATAAAGTAAAATTAGTAAAATAAGGTGTGGGCTTTTTTACTTTGGCGAGAAAGAAGATGCAGATGTTTCTACAGGGTTGGGCTGTAGCGACACTTTTTTTTTTTTTTTACCTTGGAGGAAAGTTGTTCAAATGAATGATTACAATATAAACAAAAGCCGATACTTGATTACAGAAATGATTGCGACGTTGATGTGTTTAATTATGTCCTAAAATCCAGAACTGATTTGGAACATCGTTTCATTTAAATTATATCTAGGTAGACATGCAAATACTTTCATGTTGATTGATTTGCCTTGGTTCCGTTTGACCACATAAGAAACCTATTGACCATGAGAGGCAAACAAAACACATGTGCAGTCACACACATCTGATATCAATCTCCAAAGGAATGTTAACTGCTGTAAATTATACAGAAGCTTTAATGTATACACTAGGGCAGTGGTTCTTAACCTTGTTGGAGGTACTGACCCCCACCAGTTTCATATGCGCATTCACCAAACCCTTCAAGCAGGCCGTGTCATCACGAATCATATGAGTCGGGTGTGTGTCTTGACCTCCGCTGAACCCCTGAGACTGACTCACCGAACCCCTGGGGTTCGATCGAACCCAGGTTAAGAACCACTGCACTAGGGTATGAACACAGTATTTTACCACAACATATGTTAAGATACTTAAGCTCCTAATATTGTTTAAAAGTAATGCCTATATAGTGAGAAAAGAAAAGAGTCAGATCTAAAGGAAAATTGCTTACATCAGACTCAACTCAGGTAGACTGCCTCACTCTGTGAGTGTGAGGTGTAATGTTACCAGGGCACTTTTCTAACGTCTGTTATACTAAACACACTGTCAGCAACTATAGCTTCACTCTCACCCTAAACACACCGACAGATCCTATGCTATGTCAGATATATCCTATATCCTATGTCATGTCAGATTCACACAGGTGGTTAGGGAGAGAGAGAGAGAGAGAGAGAGAGAGAGAGAGAGAGAGACCAGCTTACTTATTGTGATGTATTTGGGAGTTGGGAGAGACCCTGGAGGAAACCCTAATGCACATTAAGAATCAAATAGTAACCTTAACGATGGGAGACAATGATAAGGGTGATGGTGGCTCAGTGGGTAAGGCTCTGAGTCAGTGATCAGAGAATCGGGGGTTTGAGCCCCGCTCCAGACATGCTGCCATCATTGGGTCCTTGAGCAAGACCCTTAACCTCACTTGCTCCAGGGGCACTGTTTATTCTGGCTGACCCTGTGTTCTGACCCCAGCGTTCAAATTTGTATGCTGGGATATGTGGAATCAAAGAATTTCACTGTATGATGTGCATGTGACCCCTAAACACAACTTTACTTTTCTACCTGCTACACCGTTATGTTCAATGTGATGATAAAGAGTTTCCAAATTCTGCTGAAGCCATCAACTTTAAACTAAAATTAAGACACACAAATCTTTTACAATTTCACACAGCTTCATAGAGGCTTTTATGGCTTAAAGCAATTTAGCACCGGGACAAATGGCTCATCCAAACTTGACTACTATTTTAGATTCCGAAACAGTAGCCAAAACTACAGTAAATCATTAACTGCAGTTACATGACTGAATAACATAACCTCAAACTACTCGGACACCCTTGATGCGTATCTAATAACAAATAACCGTTAAAGTTTTGCTTTTGGAATTGTGATAGGGATCGCTGAAAACAAGCAGTAATGGGTGTATATATTAATTGCCCTGGTGTATGCATTACTGGGCCTGTTGAGGTATGGTCAAAAGTAATGATACAATACATGTACATATGGTACAGATGTCACCTATAACACCTTCCCAAGCTATCTCTCACTTTAGAATCACTGAGACGGCGAACATTCCTGAGCAATTCATGAAAAAGTTTAATCAGTCATACTGATTTTACAATTGTGTTGTCGTTACTATATTTTGACCAATCCTCTAAATATTGGATCATTTGTAACTATATAGCTACTATGATGCTGATACAGTAATGCCAATCTAATCATTTTTATTAAGAAGGAATGCAAATGTTCAGACAATTCATTTGTTATAAGCCGGCCTTTGGTGTTTAAAGTCTAGATGCAAAAGTTGCAATAATAAAAATCTGGACATCACCTTTGAAATTTCTTTGACACTGATAAATTAATGCTAAATCACAGTAAATTATAGTAAAAATACCACAATGCATATTACATACAGAAAATGTTCCAGCGGTTACACATTTCCATGCCCAAAACAGTTCTGAAAGAAAGGCCATGTTATATATGGGGGAAATTCTTTCTTTACTCAAAATGTGTTTGCTGCTTTTCTGTACAGTCTTACAATGTTCCTCTAACAATGTAAGCCTGTGTCTCTCCCTCTCTGAAGCCCAGCTAGTATTAATGCAGCTGCTGTTGTCCACCATCCCCATTTGTCTTCTATCCCTTATATTGTGTGTATTTGTGAACATGTCTTTCTGTGTCTTTTTTTTTTTTTTGCATTCACCCCTCCATCACCCCTCCCTTTTCTCTGTGCTCTGACGTCACGAACAGCCGGTATATATCAGCCAGTAAGATTACAGAAGCTCAGCAACTCGTCAGCCTCCATCCGTCTTTCTTCGTACCCCATCGCTCACGCGTTCATTCACCCTCCGTCTCTCTCTCTCTCTGAGCGCGCGCTGTTGTTTTAAATATGGACGCTTTCTTCGGCACGTGGAACCTTAAGGAGAGCAAGAATTTCGATGAGTATATGAAAGCCCTTGGTGAGTGTACGAGTGAGTGTGTAAGGGTGTGCAAATATCTGCGTATGCGTGTGAGTGACAGTAAGAGAGAGCGCGAGCGAGCAGGTGTTCAAATGCAGCGCGTGAGTCGGAGTGAAATGTAATGCAATGTGAAGTGAATGCAGATTTCATTTTTTGGGAGCGAAATAAAAATGCATTCGCCTAAATGGAGAGTGCTGATTTGGTGTGATGTGGTACTGGGTGTAGCCTACACATATACACACGCAGATAGAGAGCATACCCACGCATGGCTACGCTGGACCACGTGGGCATGTAGCTCATGACGGCTCGTCAGTATTTTTATTTATTTATTTTTTTTTACTCGCGTCCAAAAGGAACGTTATGTTTTTCTACCGCCCTCAAACGTGATTAATAAAAATATTTATACTTGAAACTACATTAAAATGAGTGGATTAAACTGTAGCATAGTAGCCGTTTTACCTCCAGGGTGCTTGACTTCCATTAGTCAAACAATCACAGTGCATTATTAATAAAAATTTGTTACAAAAAAAAGCTGTATTACGGCTTTGAGGAACCCACAGGCAATCTGCCAACATCTGGCTTCTATTCAGTTGAATTTTCATACTGCAATAACGTGTTCAACGAATCACACAACATGTGGGAAGACATTAACTTCACTTGAAACTTGTGTTGACTTGACTCTGCTTTGTGTTCACGTAATGCAGGACTAAACCAGCATGTTATTAGGCAGCACTGCACCAACTTGCCCTAAGCTCTTCCACATAAACGCATAGATGCTCAGTCCTGGTTTAAAAAAAAAATCATACGAGATCTTTCTAATTGAACTTGGAATATCAGCTTTACTAGGAATGCACTACCAACTACTGAGGAGGGGAATCTAGTGTAAGTATTTTTTCGCCACATGGTTAGGAATTTTACACCTTACATTAGTAAAGGGATCTATGGGAGTAGCCTTGAGAAACTCGCTGCAAGGAAAAGTTCATGAGATGACGGAGTTGTCTGGTGGAAAATTGGGTTTTTTCACCCTTGGATCAAGAAAGTAGTTAGGCAAGACAACTGGTCATATTGTGAGAATTATAAGTCATGCAAGAGTCCAATTCTAACCCTGTCTAGTTAAACTTGCTCAACAGGACAAATCAATATTCAGTGCTTATGCTTTCTATCAGGTGTAGCTAATGTTGATTCGACCCTTTTGACCGTTCCAGACCTTGTGACAGACACGGTCACCCATGGCTGACCTGTGGATGTTTGTGGGTCATTTAGTAAATGTCTGCTGAAGTAGCCTTCTGGTCTGTCCATGTGACTGGATGACACCCACTGAGAAATTTCCATTGACTATTTTATGCAAGAGTGGAAAATTAAACATTTTCAGAGCTGTTTCAGTATACAGAAGTGTATTTGGTTAATGTGGCAAAGTTCAATGCTTATCAACTTACGACTACGCTCAAGTTCAATCATATACATGACGTGTACAACCATGTAACATTTGTACTGTTTGGGTTTGATCAATAAACTCGTGTACATATTTTGTGTGTGTGTGTGTATGTATACTAGGTGTCGGGTTTGCGACACGCCAGGTTGGCAGCATGACCAAACCCACCACCATCATTTCTTGTGAAGGTGATGTAGTCACGCTAAAAACAGTCAGCGCCTTCAAGAATACGGAAATCAATTTCAAGCTGGGAGTGGAGTTTGACGAGACCACAGCAGATGACCGTAAAGCCAAGGTACATTGCCGTATATATAGACTCATCAGTGGAAAACATTATGAAACTGATTTACACTAAACACCCTTTGTCTTAACTGTGATGCTATTAATTAAAAGCTAGTTCCAGCAAACTGTAGAAAACCCATGATTGATTGACACATAATTAAAATAAAATGCATCATGCTGTTGCCATGACTGATTTCAAAAACACATCTGCTTATTGTCGTGTCCAAAAAGCTTGTGATAATGCTATTAGGACATGCTTGAAGTGAAGACGTAGTGGGAATGGAGGATTAAAAGTCAAAATTCAATTTTGAAAAAAACGGCTGTATTACGCTTGATCCATCTGTGTTGGTTTCAGTCACTGGTGACCCTTGACGGGAACAAGCTGGTCCACATTCAGAAATGGGATGGCAAAGAGACATCGCTTATCCGAGAAGTTAATGGAAATAGTCTCACACTGGTCAGTACAGCTGATAAATGATTTCTATGAAACGTTTGCTTTGATTTGTTGATTGAACTCTCTTGAACTCTTTGACAGACACTGACTCTTGGCGACGTGGTCAGCACGCGATTCTACGAGAAAGCAGCATAAATTCCTCCCACAGCTTTCTTGTTCTTACTTGAAAAGCCTTTGTGTTGTCAAGTGTTTCCTACCATTGTAATAGTCCATGTTTAAGTAAAAAGGAATAAAACCTCAGCTTGTGTCCCAATAAACATGGTCCTTTTTGGTGTTTTTCTGATGTAATCTGTTGTGAGTGCATGCCTTCATCATTAAATTCCTTACATTAAAGTGGTCAGCATCGAGGCTAACTGTGCCATCACGTAGCCTATTTATACCTAGTAACATTTTGGGCAGCTGATCAAAGCTGCATTTGTCGATGTGCGTGTTTGCTGCCGCTCTGTCCTGCACGTCTAATTTCAGCTTGTTCCCATATCAGTGACGCACGTTTTCTAAATTAAGCTGATGGCTGACTTCTGTCTGTCCTGTGGGTAAGGAGGTCATGGAGGAATGACTTCCCCTTGACTTTTCACCTCCACAATTTAATCATCTACCACCATTTTTTCTTTCAAACTGCAACAGAGACTATTTTTAGCTTTATTTGAGCTCAGTGTGTATACATGCATACATATACACACACACACAACTTCTAATAATGTGTATGTAAAACATTAACACAATGACTTGTGCGTCAGAGATCATTTGTGTGTCTTGTGCTTATGTTTCTTGTGCTTTTTCTTCTTTTCTGACGTTGTATGTGACTGTCTTGCTCTTTTTGCATTATCACTGCTGTCTGAAGATGAACGCACTCGCTTTTTCTCTTTCTTTTTCCTCTCTTTCTTGGCTTTCTTTTCCTGTGACAGAAAAAATTGCAATGCGAGTTATACAAGTGAAAATCCATTTCAAAGAACTATACAATAGAACAAGGGATGGAAAACAAAGTATTGGTTGCTATCTGTAGGGTGTGGCTGAGCGGGTGTCGCAACCTTTTTTCTTTTCTGAGGCTCTGATTGGACAGTCTGACTGGCTGGCTCTTCCTCCTCCTCCTCCTCTTCTGGCACCAAACTATACTGTTTCTCCCCTGGCTGTGAGAAACAGTCCTTTGCAAAGTGACCTAAGAGCAAACATACATACATGCACACACACATACACATGGACCTTGGGCCTTTCACATAATTCCATAATCCCAAAGAGCTGTTCTCAAACAGATGTTCAGCCTTAGAGCAATGCTAAGCGGACAAAGTGTTTACACAGCTTTTCAGAACTGAAACACAAACTCTTTCCCAGCACATGCAAAGTCGATATTCAAACTGTACTTGTTATGACAGTTTCACCAACAGCTGTAATTTTTATAATTGGCAGTCACTACACACTTGACTTGTCAAGGCAAGAAGCTTTTGTCATTTCAACCATATATACACCGTAGCTGATGCAATACACCATGAAATGAAAATGTTTCTCCAGAGGCCCTGTTTAAATAAGAAGGTTCAACCAACTCAGAGTTCAAATTTGAACTCCGAGTTGACTTACCCAGTTAGATACCTTTCGGGTTTTCAGTTACAGTACAGATGAAATGCGTCAGTTCAATCGATTTTAAGTAGGCTGACTGATAAGCACATGCACCACGATTCTACGGCGCCATCATCAATGGAACCCAGATATTACGAGTCACCATGCCAACAGCACCTGACGAAAAGTGGTGTGCAGATTCTGCTCCATGAAATCCTATTTACCTCTGCATCCGCACTTCTTGCAGGTGGTATTGAGCACTGCTTCTAGAGTGATTTTCTGACTCGTGTGATCCCGGAACTGCCTTCGCCTGCGTGCATCCTGCCTTATCCATGCAGAAAATACACATTCAAATAAATAATGCCTGAAGCCAAGAAAAAATTTATAGGACATTTTATTTATTTATATTTAGTGTTTAAATAGTGACTACATACTCAGCCATCACATTGTTGGGGTCCAGGTCCCGCCCTGTGCCTTGATTAACAGCTTTCATCGAGAATGCAAGCTTGATTTTCTCATCAGTAATCTGCAAAATGCAAGAGAAAAATAAGTTAAATAGAATCAATTATTTAAAGTGTTTTTGTTACGTTAATTGTACATGATTCAAAAAAAGCTATTGCATATGCTGTTCTTTATACAGCTTTGTGATTTTGGTTGTGTTGCGAGATGTGTGTTTACCTCTCTACCTATGACTTTAATCCACACTTTCTCACCAACATCAACAATTTCAGTAGGATTCTCAACTCGGGAGGCAGACATGTCGTTCTTATGAACTAGACCTGTGAGAACACAGATGTACAGTATATATAAAATAAACTGATACACTTGTCAGCACTCAGGATAAGTCAAACAATTAAAAAAAGTTGCTACATTACCGTGTTTTCTGTATCCTGGAATCTTAACAAAAGCACCATATGTTGTTACGGAAGCCACCTGCAAAAGAGAGTGAGATGTAAAAAATGTAAAAAGAGGAGGGATATAAAAGAGAATATATACACACACACACACACACACACCAAGTCTCTTATTAGATGCTGATAGTGCTGACCTCTCCTCGTAGAATGCTGTACAAATCTGGTAGTCCATCCAGCCCAACTGGCTCTCTGCTGTGCTCACCGGCCATTGCAAACCCTAACACATACAAAGGCAACTTATATTACTACCTCTATTACTAATAATAGTATATTGTAACAAATATCTATACTTATTTCCTTTTTTTTTTTTTTTGATGAATCTAACATTTATATGCATTTTACACTTATGTATACCATTCCTATTCGTCTTACAAAAACAGGGGCCGCTAGAACACCAATGCTGACCAGATGTCTTTTTGGGTTGTGAATAATTCAAATGCAATAATAAATCACCTGCAGCCTCAGTTTTAACTAATAGTAACTAATTTAACTAATTTAACAATAGCACTACAATCAGAAACTGAGAGTGATGAAGAGTCCAGGCATATTCATCCATCCATTCAATTCAGTAACCACTTTATATGGGTTAGGGTTAAAGTGAATCCAGTGCATAATACAGGAATGCAGCCTGGATGTGATGCCCAGTCATCAGTGTGTACACATTCACATACTCATTTATACCTAGTGGCCAATCAGCATCGCCTACTGCCCTGCTTTAGAAGGTGGCAGGACACAGGAGCAGCGTGATGACGTCAGAGATTGAGACTAAGGATGACTAGCACATAATAATTACACGTTAACTGTACACCCTCAAGTTAGAATGCACTGCATTAATAAAGTGGTTATTTAGAATAGTTAACTACTTAGCTCGTATCTGGGCACGTGACAAACACGCGCGGGGGGTGACAAAGTGATGATAACATAACATGCTAAACTCATTAATCTATATAAATGTACAAAATGCACACATACGGATAGCGACAAGGCATTTGTACATAATTTCGGAGTAGAAAAGCATTACATTAATGTCATAAATCAACCATAGCATAAGCAGGCATCTTTCACGGCGTATAAAAAATTATTTTAGAAAACAATTTAAGGAGCTAATGCAAAACTTACCACTTTTGCTGTTTGTGCTAACGGTTTTATTTTACAACGAACAACAAAACAAAAACAATCGGGCAGAAATCACGTTCGTGGATACATTTAAATGTTCTCTCCTTGTATATACAGAGATTCCACTTCCGGTTCAAAGAGCGCCAAGAAACGGATGAAGCCAATAACAGGACGAAACCATAGAGAAACGCCCCCTGAAGCGGAAGTGATTTTTTAACCCCAGCAAACGCTTAATGGCGGACGGTTGGCCGGTTAAGTCATACAAACTCCTGCCACGAGAGAAGTTGTGATACATCTTGTTTTGTTTTCTGTCTGTTTCCTGAACTCCAGCCTCTTTAAATAATGATTGAAGCTGTGAAGCGTGGCGCGGAAATGGCGCTCGTTCCTGCGGGAGTGAAGAGGCCGAGGACCGAGCTGGTGGCAGCGGCGCAGTCCCAACAACTAGCTACTATGGTACTGCGTGTGCTTCTGTCTGGATTATTATTAAAAATCCTTAAACGTAGATGATTAAAATTATTTTATGACGCAAAGTAGCACGGCTGGTTCTTAGCATTTTCATTTGACTGATTCATTTGTAAGGGCTAAATATAAAAGCAAAAGAGTTGGGGGAAAATGAAATATGCTAGAAATACCTTAGATCCAACCCTGGATCAGGTCATAGTCGATGGGTATTTGACATTTCCTGAAATGATCCACTGATGTACTCCTTTGAACAGATCAAGCACAGATCTTCCGTGAACACAAGACACAAATAGTCCTATGACTTTTTTCTAACTTAAATGTAGAAGCTTGTAGAGACTGATACTGCACTACTGATCATATAGGAATGATGCACCCCTAGAACATGCTACCATGTTAGCTTACCAATTTAAAGAAAAGAGAAAGTCCACACTTGAACAATAAATTACTCTCGCTTAACCCACTGATATTTTTAGCTAAATGAGGATGTCAGAAATGATACAGCTGAGTGTGTGTCTTGCTTTTATAGGGTCCTCCACGCAGCTCCAGTTTGCAAGCTCCTATAATGTTGTTGTCTGGGCATGAAGGAGAAGTCTACTGCTGCAAGTTTCACCCCAACGGCTCCATGCTGGCTTCTGCAGGATATGACCGCCTCATTTGTACGACATGCTACTGAGTACATCTTTTTAAAAACCCTCGTATTTTTTTTTATAGTTTATGATGCTTATGGTTTTGGGAACATCACAGGACGACCCCGCAAAAACTCTGCTCATGGCTCCGCTTACTAAACTGGCTGAGGCACGGTTAAATGTGTTTTAGCATTCTGATTAAAACTACTGCTTCTTGTAAGGTAGAGGTTGACCCACAGTAGATTTTAGCGACGTACGCACTGATAGTTAATCAACAGATTCTTATTTATTCCGTACCCATTTTAAAGACTAATACAACACAATGGTGTGCTGAACTTTATTACAAAAATAAATATAGAAGTAGGAATATATTATATTTTTATAAATATTGAAATCAATAAAAAAAAACACTCCTTCAAACTGGAAAGTAACCATTAATGTTTGATCAGTACAATTATACCTAAATGAACTGTTTCTGAAATATTGTTTGTTTCTTGTGTAGTGTTGTGGAACGTGTATGGAGAATGTGAAAACTTTGCCACACTAAAGGGCCACACCGGAGCTGTGATGGAGCTTCATTATAACACAGATGGCAGGTTTGTTTGTTTAAAGCACTCTGATTTTTTTCATCTGCTCTTGTCACGCGGCTGTAAGTTTACTGGTTGCATTTTCACTGACAAGGAGGAGAACCCTCTACGTCACCAACGTGTGACTGGAATTTCTCTGTTTGCTGCCTCTTTTGCCTACCTGTTTAACCCCTGTATTCTTTTCTTTGTGCAAATTTATTTATTTATTTTTTTTAAAGATTTATTTTTGGCCTTTTTATGCCTTTAATCGATAGGACAGAGAGTGAAATGAAGTGAGAGAGAGATTGGGGAAGGGATCGGGAAATGACCTCGGGCCGGATTCGAACCCGAGTCGCCCGCAGCGCAAATGCGCCGAGTATATGTCGGCGCGAGCGCGCTGCCGCTGCGCCGCTCCGCCGACTCCTTTGTACAATTTTAATCATTTCTTTAGTTTGTTGGCCACTTTATCAGGTGATCTGTTAAACATCGCAATTGGCATTTCCCCCTGCTATCACCTCATATATGCTCTTTTTTTCTTATGCTACCTTCTAGTTTGCCTTGGATTTCCCTTGTCAAACTGATGGCAAGAAGAGCATTGGTGTCTTCTTCAGACCACTGTAAAACTGACGTTTCTTTATTGTTGGTTGATTTGAACTCTTTAAAAATGGCGCTTTTTAGACTGCGTTAGAATCTGCGTGCTGTTATCATAAATTCCCTTGTTCAAGTCTAGCAATGTTTTGGAGCCAGTTCCAAGTCAGGATATGGACACCGGCCCAGGCTATTTTGAGAGGGAAAACTTCCCCAATTAGGCCCAGGTTCCACCACTAGCCCTGGTGGAAAAAGTGGTACTTGTCGGTTTGCAGCATTTTACATGGTTCATTTCTGTGTAAAACTCTGCAACAGTGACAAGGTCTTATCAATGCATGCTGCAAAATGGTTAATGCTTGAATATCTGTAGTATGGCAGAATAATTTTTTGTGCAGATAAACAAAATATGGCACAATTTTAAACAAATCATTTGTACGCCAATCGTCTAAGTGCATGTGCTTCTATGATTTCTACAAATGCTACATCCACCTTTTATTTCTGTTTTTCTAATTAATAAATGAGAGTAACATGAGCTTGTTTTTATCCTTGCCCCTTTATCATCACACACTTTACACTGTGAGTCAACTCTGCTGGTAACTGATGCCTTATGAAGACACATTAAGATGACTGTGTTTGTTCCCGCCAGTCTGCTCTTTTCAGCCAGTACGGACAAGACGGTTTGTGTGTGGGACAGCGAGACGGGAGAGCGTGTGAAGCGACTAAAAGGCCACACCTCCTTTGTAAACTCTTGTTTTCCCGCTCGTCGTGGGCCACAGCTGACCTGCACCGGCAGTGATGATGGGACTGTGAAGGTAAATGAGGCAGAAAGCAGAATTTCATTTTCATGATGATGTGATACGTGTGAGTGATGGGAACAGATAAAAAAAAATGTAACAAGTTGAATCACATCTTTCTAGTCTGTTTGATCTGAACTGCAAAAATGTTCGGCAGTCTGAACAAAAAATAAATTAAAATCTCTTTTCTCACTTTGTGTATTCTGGACCCATCAAATTAGATTTCATTAGGGTTTTTTTCTTTGTCTGGTTTAATGTGCTGTTTTGTCACACCTGGAAATTGTAGTTTATTTTTATCTGAACAATGGAGGTATTTTTCTCACATTGTTTAGTCTATTTCGAGCCTAACCCAGGTGGATGTGAACTCGTGTACAAAAACAGAATATTTAGTGCACTCGTTCGAGATTTCAACATGCCATGCACATTCACACATCTGCTTTACAGCAATTTATATGCACACAACTCAGCTGAAATGGCTAGTCTCTGTCACATTTACATCATTTGGCAGATGCAGAGGAGTGTGTTTTTTATCTGGTTTCTTCAATAAGGGTTAGAAGAATTGGTCAGTCAGTGGAGATGTCAAAAACTACAGTTCAGGCAAAATTGTTAGTGTTATTTACAGAAAGTACATACTAGTCATACGTCATGGAGTAACTTGCTCACAAATGGGGCTAGAATTAACGATGGATTTGATCATTTGTATTGTGGCGCTCATTATAAATGAGCTATTCCCTTTTGATTCAATTAAATTTTCTATAGCATAATATATACTATAATATTTCTATAGCACTGTTAATAAGACATTGTCCCAATGCAGCTTCACAGGAAAAAATATAAAAGATAAATAAAAACTCTGAAATGAAATGTATTCAAGCGAGTAAGCCTGTGGCAAGGAAAAACTCCCTAAGGTGGTGCTAGGAAGAAACCTTGAGAGGAACCAGACTCAAGGGGTAGTTCTGACCAGGAGCTTTTTAGCAGGCTGCAAATCAGCAGCATTCTAAGTTTATTACGGGTTCCAACAAAGTGTAAACAAAGTTTATATGTAATGGGGTATGATGTACATGCTTAGAAATGCAGGCTTTGGTGATTAGTGTGATTTATTGTTCATATAATGTGATTGAATAAATATACATTTTCGGGTACCGAACCAATTATGTCTTGGTTTTCAGCTGTGGGACATCAGAAAGAAGGCGTCTGTTCATACATTCCAAAACACGTACCAGGTTCTAAGTGTTACCTTCAACGACACTAGTGACCAGATCATCTCAGGAGGCATTGACAATGACATAAAGGTCCAGCATCCATCATCCAGCATGCCATAGATGTGTTCACACACTGCCTCTGCTTGTGGTTGTCAGTAGGTTTACATTGTGTGTGTTGCAGGTATGGGACCTGAGACAGAATAAGTTGATTTACAGTATGCAGGGACATGGAGACTCGGTGACAGGACTCAGTCTCAGCTCAGAGGGATCCTACCTACTGTCCAACTCCATGGACAACAGTGGTGAGTGGCTGCTTTTGGTGTATGTGAAAGATGCCAGATCAGAGCGTGAAAATAAAATCTCAAATAAATAAAACCTCTTCTGTGATTTAGTGCGTGTTTGGGACATCCGGCCATTTGCCCCTAAAGAGAGATGTGTGAAGGTTTTCCAGGGAAATGTCCATAATTTTGAAAAGGTAATTATTTTTTCGTGGTTTGTGATCACAAATAAGTATATAACGGCCAATATGTTTAATATTTTGTTATAAAGATAAATTGTCATTGGTATGTCTCTATTTACATTTTTACCCAATGCAAATCTTTTATTACCTTTTTAAGTTTACAAATGTTTCATGGGGAGTAACGTCAAAGGTTAGCCATAAGTAGTAGCACATCAAAATCTACACCACAAATCTAGTTAGTACTAAGTAGATACTATAAATGGGTCACGATTTTCGATTATTCGATTTAATTATAGAATATAGAATATTTTGTGCGAATATTGTTTAAAAGAAATGCTGATGCGGTTGTGACGCGTTCTTATAACACGAGGGCGGTGCCAATAACGCACCTACACGCTGTAAGTAAAAGATAACCAAAGAAGAACATATATTTATTTCACTTGCACTTGTGAAATGTTTTTATTCCGCACATCCCAGCATACAAATTTGAACGCTGGGGTCAGAGCGCAGGGTCAGCCAGAACAAACGGCACCCCTGGAGCAAGTGAGGTTATGGGCCTTGCTCAAGGACCCAATGATGGTAGCTTGCCTGGTGTGATGCTTGAACCCCCGACCCTCTGATCACTGATCCAGAGCCTTACCATTGAGCCACCACATCTATAAGCATATACCGGTTACGAATTTGGGGTGTCATTCGGTTGTTTATTATATTATGTTTCAGGGTGCTACAATACATTTCTTAAAGTTCTCTTATGAATAAAATATTCTATCATTCAGATTGAAAGCTTGAATGATCTCTCTCCATCTCTCCCTGTTTTGGTGTGAAGCCTATATTTTTGTGTGGGGGAGGGGTGCTATTTTCACATAATGATCAAATAATACCCAGTGATCATCAGCTGTTTTATTTTTGTTTTCTTGCGCTTGCAATACGCATCCCTGGTAGCTACCCAAAACCCTGCATCAATGCTTTCAGTTAGAATCTTCCTGTTGGAACCAAAATTCCTGTTATTTTTAGCCACATTAATGTAGTCGAAGTGAAATCTAACTCTACATACTGGTCTCCATTTTTGAAGGATAGTGTATGAAAAGAGCACTGACAGTTAGAGAAAACATTAAGGGCAGGAATATTTACACTCCGGTTTTGTTACGAAAGACCATGATTGGGGAAAAATGCTACATGTATCAAGGAACCAAGCCGATTTTAAAGTTTTATCTTGCTTCTCACTCACTTTATCATTGTACAATTGTATCCATCTATTGAGATCACCTCTCTTTATGAGCATCTTCGCATTATGCCAATGTGATTGTGAAAACTGATGCATGTACTAAATGTTTAATGAATTTCTTTTGTCTGAAGAATCTTCTACGTTGCTCCTGGTCACCAGATGGCAGTAAAATAGCAGCAGGCTCTGCTGATAGGTAAGAGACTGTGTGCCTTCTGGTGGACAGTATATGAGCATTTAGATTAATGATCGGTGTGTAATTGTGCATGTTTGCTTTGTAGGTTTGTGTATGTCTGGGACACGACTTCTCGTAGAATCCTTTATAAGCTTCCTGGTCATGCAGGATCAGTCAACGAGGTGGCCTTCCATCCAGATGAACCCATTGGTAAATACGCCTGCAATGTTTTTTCTCTTTAGAAACTTTAGAACTAGTAGAACACAAAGGAACTTTAGAGTGAGAATAAAATGTGTTGGTGTCTACACTGTGCTTGTTGTGTTCTACTCAATTTAATGATGTGTGTATATATATATTTTTTGCAGTTCTGTCTGGAGCCAGTGACAAGCGCCTCTATATGGGGGAAATTCAATAGTGTGCGAGCGTGCAGGAGTGAGTAAGTGTGTGAATGAGAGAGAGATGAAGAGACAGAGTGTTTGGCGGTAGGCAAGGGAATTTTGTTTTTGAGAAACAAAAATTCAATTTTGAGAGACCTTGGCCAAGGACAGTGTGTTTGGTTCCTTTTCTATGCTTTTAATAAACTCATTTTTGGATAAATGAATTTTGCTCTCCCTTTATTTTTGATCTTACCAAGAATGATTTTTGAGCATTAGCTACTGTGGACTACAGTCTGTCTCAGCATGAACATAAGTTAAAATACACTATTTATATTGATGCCACTAAATTAACATTTATCTGGGTAGAGATTACTGTTTTTATTAGTTTGCGTGGTGGTTAGAGCTCTGCATGCATACTGTAATACAGTTAAGTGCTGCTTTGTGTCCCAGGAAGAAGGCCAGTGTAATTTATAGCTACAGGACGTTAAGTGGGCTTTACCAATGTTCCTTTATGATCCGAGCAAAACAAATTGGGCCTTTTACGTTTGCATATTACTAATAGAAAACAAGTCATTCATTCGTTGTGAAATATGACTGTTAAATCGATTGTAATTTCAAACGTTTCCACTGTTTACTTCATTTACTGTCTTCATGGCCATTGCACATTGTTTCTAAGCAGATTTCCAGATTGTTCTGTGCTAGATTGTGTGGCAATTTTTTTGGACGATATATCAGTCGACACTTTACGTTGTTAAAATCAGGCAGAACAACGCCAAAACCTAATCTCATTAAATATAATTGTTAATTTAGCTTGTCTAAGGCAGGATTCAACATTTACAACAGCAGAAGAACTTGTTTCTATGTTTTCATATTACTGCAATAATCTATAAATTACAGAAACTTTCAAAATAATGTGTGGTGAAAAGGCATCAAAATGCAGATAAATGATTGCAATTATATTAACTTATATTTATATTATAGATTATCAATAATCTTAAGACATTCAAGTTTCATTTGACATTTAGACTGAATTATTTTTCGACAAGTACAGTATTTTAATTTCACTTCTGTGTTAATTCAGGCGAAACCCTGAAGGCATGAGTCAGAGTTGGCAAAATATGAAAGAAAAATACACAAACCTAAATCATTCGGGAGACTTTGCACAATAGTCTTTTTATCTAAGAGTCAGATGTTAAAAGAAAAATAAATAAACTATTACTTGTAAAGTGCCAGGGCTTCCATTAGAAAGCAGCAAAGTGGCCTTTATTAAACATTAATTCAATTAAATTAGACTTGCGCAATGTTGACTTTAATCATGAATTGAACTTTTCCATTTGATTTTGATGTTGGTAATGATACAAGCAAGCTTACAATGTTGTCACTTGGCATTATTATTCAAGTAATCACACTTTTCTTACAATCTTACACAATGTACGTATTATTTTATATTAAACGTCTTTCAAGTGGGCCAAATATAGTGGTTCTTGCACATTACTGCATTACTAGGATTTTACTGTATGTAGTATGAAATGTTGAAGTATTTAGTAAGGATTTTACTGTATTTAGTATGATATATGTTCATTCTGCTATAGCTGTTTGTGCATCACAACTTTAAGACCAATTTGTCCTCTTCGGAAACTTCATATTGGTACTACATCCTTTTTTTTTGGGCAGTTTTTCTTATTTGTTTAGCAGAAAGCTGAATAATGGGACAGATCATACACACCATTTTAGGCCATTCATACACCATGTTCTACTTCGATAGGGGGTAGGGTGCCATTAGGGATGAAGCCTGCTCTTTTCCTTTGTGTTCCCTCGCCTGGCTGGAGGAGGAGATGGAGAAGGGGAAGGAGGCGCACTCCCCCGCGCGGACTGCTGGTAAACTTGCACGAGGGTTTTGTTTCCACCCATAATCCCTTTCTCTCGCCCTCCTGTCGGTGTTGACAAAGAGTCCTACGAAGGGATGCTCATGAAGGAGCTTCAGTCTCGGCTAAATCCGTCTGTTTAAAACTGGCCTGCTTTTTCTCGGAAGAAAGCCGAAGCCGGTCAGCGCGCGCGGTAAGTAAGTGACAAAGGCGGGCTTTGTCCCGCGCAAACATTTTATTTGTGCTATTTTTACACCCCGATTCTCCGTCCGCGTGATTACACATCATATGATACTCATTTGTTCAAGTTTAACATGTTTCCTGTTTCTGTTCGTGTGTGTGGTGTTTTTTGTGCTGTTCTTTGTGCTTTCATGGATGTGTTCGCACGGAACGAAGGCGTGGCCGACCCGCTGCGGTCGCCGCCGTGTGAGAACAAAGTCACCCGGAGACGCGGCTGAAGTGCGGTTATGATCATCAGCAGCGCTGGGGTATTGACGCACGGAACCGCGGCTGTAGCCCGCTGGGCTCCCTGACGGTTTGGTGTGTATAAATAACGGTCTACAGCCGCCACGCTGGACCTCAACGGAGATCCGTCGTTCTCGCGGCGCCTCGCGGGGCCCAAGCCGTGCATGAAGCGCGAGAGCATGGGCCGCTGCGACGGGAGATGCACGCTAGTGGTCATCTGCTCCATGCAGCTGGTAGGGGAACCTCTTGTGTTATGTTCCTTCCCTACACACTGCTTTCATACTCACCTTGTCCAGTTGTGTCTGAGAGAAGTCTGGGTCAGTGATTGAGTGTGATCCAACGTGGGGAGCCGGCTTTGTAAATCTAAGGGTAATGTTTTAGTACAGTCGTTTCTGCTTAGGGTTACTCTATAAAGATTGTGAGTTCAAATCCCAGCAGCATTAACCTGCCACTAAGGTTAACTTTCAACTGCCCCCCGTAAACTCCTAAGGGCTACGTTGAAACCTGTCTTCATTTCCCGGTTGTGATAGGAATATAGTTTTAAAAGTAAGGGTGGACCTGCAGAGATTTCTTTCAAGGGGTTAGTACACACTGGTGTCACGCCTGTCAAGTTTCACATCAATCAGCAGCCCAGGCTTGCACATAACTGGAGGACGTCAGTATTGGATCAGTGTCGGGTATCGGCAAGTACTCAGAATGCTGATATCGGTAACATGACAACAATCGTTGAGTCAACAAAATGGATTTCATGAAAACTTTTATTGCCCCAGTTCTGTGTGTGTGTGTGTGTGTGTGTGTTTTGAGAGTGTGTGCATGTGGCTAAGCGGGATCTCCTGAGGTCCTTTCTCATAGGACTGTGGGCTGGGGCTCCAGGCAGTTTCCATGGAAACAGCTGCAGCAGTGTGCTGTGGGATTACTTGTGTGCGTGCGTGCGTGTGTGTGTGTGTGAAGGGCCCGTTGCATTTGTCTGCCCTGGCCTAAATGGATGGTCGTGTTTTATTGGCGTTTTACGGCTCATTTTGCCTGCGCAGTCCACAGATGCTTGATTAGTTATGGTAAAAATAGATGTGTGGCAAATCAATTTTAACCCCTTGCAACCAATTGCCACCAAGGCACCGTACATCACCCACAAAGCAGTTTTATATACAGTATAGCTCCCAAAATATGAAAAACAGTCACTTGAGCAGCTGTCAATTGATACTGGTTGTATTGACTGTTGTGTTGATTCAGCAGGCATGTATTTTCAGCTGAGACTGTGGCACACTGTGGATAATGTCTCTGGCACTCTGTACAGTTACTCTAAACCGCGTCTCTGTTTGCCTGGCTTTTCTATAAAACAAGCAGCTTGTTTGCTTCTTTGATGCCTGTGTCTTGTTTCAGCATTACCTGTTAATGACCGCCGACAATACCAGACATCCCGTTCTGGGACAAATGCTTAGGTGTCTATGTAGGCCAGGTCTGCACTGCAACAGACTTCTACAGAGGCTGCTTCAAGGAACTAGGGAGGAGAGCTTATTCTATTTGTGTAGATGAGAGAAAATAAGAATAACTTGGCTCACTGTCAATAGTATTTATATGCAACCAACCCCCCCCCCCTCACAATCC
>JAOUQX010000023.1:7166851-7174351 GCA_028566295.1 Liobagrus marginatus
TATATATATATATACTCTACTAGTTACTCACATGCCTGCCAACACCGACACAAAACTGTTCATGTGGGTATGTCAGATGGTCATTGTATGTCTAGGCAAAAGTTTGTTTGATTGCTGATTTCCCCACCATTTACCTTAATCTGTCAATTTAGACTTATGGCAAAATAAACACTGGGCTTTCCTATGTTTGTGTGCCAATCACAGGCCAGCATGGTTTTGATGTGAAGGTCGCCCATTGTGTTTTATATGTGCACATTTTAAGAGCAGATGTTTTTATTTCTCCTCATTTGATTTGTGTATATGGGGGCGACATTCTGTCACTAATATGCCACTCTGTTCTAAATAAAAGACCTGATTGGGTACTTATGTGTCTCCTGTGTTTATTCAAATAAAACTGCTCATTTTTCTTTATCATTATGGATGAACACTGAGTGTCAGATTTTGAGATAGTGCTAGAAAATCTGACTACTTGTTTCAACTATATGTATTTTTCAGGTGTTCAATTTAACTAGATGTTCAAACCTGTTGACAACAAACAGACGCACAAAACAAAAAGCAAATAAGGGATCATATATTAAAATAATTATCTTGAATATATAGCTAGGGGCATTGTTTCAGTACTTTAAATTTTATTAACATGCTGCTGTATTTTAACTGCTCAGGTAGATATGGAAATGCAAACTTTCTTGTTTAATACCCATTTCATAAATTATAAAATCATTGTTTCTGATTTTCTATTTTACCAAGAAAATTGAGAAATAAATAGTAAGGTAATATCTTGTTTATGAATGTAGCCGACATGTACCCTGTGGCCCTACATACAGTAAGACCTAATACAAAATTGATTTAAAGATACAGGTAAACGGCGCGTGCAACATATAGACTACATGCATGATGTCGAATGTACAATTAAACGCGTTTTTAAATGTTTTAAAGATATTGAACATCCTATCACTTATTGATCGTTATTATTGACACAATTACACACAAACTTATTACACCGGCAAAAATATTTCGGGGACACGCGAGACGTCGCGCTTGCTTGTACGCGTCATGTCCTGGTCAGGTGACGAATCTTTTTCAGCTGTTTCAAGTTAATTGAAATTAAGCGGCGCTAATTATCTTATTCAGACTGTTTGTCTGGAAGTTTTAGCGCTAAGCTAATTCAGACACATTGTTTGATTTAAAGGTCTTTTGCGCAACAAGATGGCCGAAGACTCCATGTTCGCTAATGATTATGGTGCGTAAATTAGCCTAAATTAGATTATACAAATAGATTAATAAAAGTGCATAATTGAAGGTTAATGAGTAATTGTTAGCTCGGCGGAAGTTCAGTAGTCGTTAGCCATTCTGTTTCTTAAAAGCGCGCTAAAGTTTTGACATGTAGTTTCAGTTAAAGGTATGTTCTTACTTTATTTTGAATATTAGTTTTTTTTTTTTTTTTTTATAACCTATGGTGTTTGTGTTCTGCCATGTTTAACATTATTTCAGTCGTAGTATCTACTTCTGACTATTAAGTACAGATAACAGAAACCCCAGCAATCTGTATGTTTTTATTTATTTATTTATTTTGTTGGTTTATTTAATTAATTGTATGTATTTCTTTTTGTTTATTTGTATTAACCTGTAGTGAGGGGATATGGTACATATAATGAGTGACGTGTTGATTTCTATACTTATAGACACATAAAGAGCTTTGTTATGCAGATGGCAACATTTGCAGAATATCTGCCTCATTAATTTATACAAAATAGACAGCCACAGTCACGATACTGCACTTTCTATTTGGTCTAAACCTCAACAATGCTATAAAAATAATTAAAATCAACATGACATGGGTAGAGATGCATGTATTTTTGCATATGCATGATTACATACTTGCATTAAAAGCTGTCTTCCCATAACTACAAACCTGAACACAGTTTATTTACCTTTTAACCAAGCTCAACAATGAACCCTTTCTTTGTTTACAGACAGCCTGTGTCCTTTATGTGAAGAGGAAGGTGATCGACCTTGTCTGGCACTCTGTGTTGAACAACAACAAAAAACTGCGGGTGAAGTGCTAAGAAGTGGCCATACGTTTGATTTAATAAATGAAGAGAAAAAAAATGACCATGAAAAGGCAAAAACAGTGGCAAAGGAACATGCTGAGACAGAGCATGAATATAATAAAGATGTCGAAGAGTTTGAAATGGGTGAAAGTAAAGTAGAGCTAAGAGAGGAGAATTCAAGCCAGCACGATGATGAGAGAGGAAATGATGCAAGTGGTGGACTAGTCCATTCACTACAGGAGGAGAAGCGTGTCCTTCGGCTGGATTCCAGTGGCCCCATAAATTTGATGATGGTGTGTGAGGAGTCTATTGATAGCAGTGTAAATGAAGAGCTCTTGCTGTGTCCTGATGAGTCTTCAACCCTTTCACAGCCCCCCTTCATATCTTCTCCCTCCCAAAATCCTCTACCTCTCACACTCGCAACTAGCAATCCCTCTGTGCTTCAGCTTCAATCACAGCAAGTGTTTCAGGCCCAGGGCTCAGTGTCCATGCCAGTGCTACAGGCTCCCTGCCTGCCCAAGCCTGTGTATGAACACAGCACTTCTGTGGAGCCCAAAACGCGTACTCATTGTGGGCAGCTGGAAATGACGCTGCAGCAGGTTTATACCACACGTCGCTACACCCGCTTTACCAGCAGGGCTGCACCATTAAAATCAGAACATCCAGAGGACAGCTCCCAGCCTTTACCACATGTCAGCAATACCTTTCTACCGGCACCAGCACCCAAAAAGAAAACACGGACCTCGTACAGCACTGGTGAGTGAGGGAGTGTTTACAATAGGAACACCTTGTGGGTGGCACCTCCTCGCTCAGGGGTCAGGGTTCAAAATGTAATTCAAAAAAATTCTATACAAGTCCAGGACTACTTATTTTCAGGGTTTTTTTAAGACATTCTGATGGCTTGATTGCCAATCTATCTGGTATTCATTGTGATTAAGTGCGAGTGTGTGATCTCTTGCAGTCAGTGGTGAGGTCCAGAATTATGCTGTGTTCCCAACTCTGCATTCACCACAACACTGGGATAAATATTGTGGTTACTAAATATGGGTAAATGGCGTGTGTGTGTGTCTATAGATCAGTTGGAGGAGCTGGAAAGGATGTTTCAAGATGATCACTATCCAGATGCTGACAAACGCAAAGAGATTTCAAAATCCGTTGGTGTAACACCTCAGAGGGTCATGGTGGGTTCCTTGTCAAGTCTCATATCCCCCTTTCTTTTTTGATAACACAATATGTAATTGGTTATATAATGGCACTGTGCGCATGCTCTCCTCAGGTGTGGTTTCAGAATCGGCGTGCCAAATGGCGCAAAACCTCTAAAATGACAACGAGAAAGCCTCCTGCGACCCGGACCCAGGCTTCTGCCCAACCTCCAGTCCAGAGGTTTTTAAAACAGCTCTTAGAGTACACATTTTCAATATTGGCTGTCTACTATGTACCCTTTTGTTTTGTAGGCCACCTACTTTCACAGGTCCTGCAATTGCGCCCCTCCCTGGAAACCCTGTCCCTCCTTACAGTACAGTGCTTACCAGAGGCACCAGCCCACCAGGTCTCTCCTCTCTAACGTCCACACTATGTATAGATTTCAATAGCTATTATTTAATTATGGATTTATTTAATGATATCTGCTTTGAATAGGAAAAACCTTCTGATGCACTTCACATGAGGTATTAATGAAAGTATTTTCTACGTGAATGTTGATCAAATGTAGTGACGCTAACCTCCTTAAAACATTACTATTGCCTGTTCTGTTCTTGTCCTTGCACTCAATGTCCACTTTAATAGGGACACCAGTTATCTAATCAGCCATTAATGTGGCAGCAGCACACTGGAAAAAAAGCATGCAGATGCCCAAGTTCATATAAAACATTAGAATGAAAATGTGTTCTTCCTGTAACTTTAATCATCGCTTGTTTTATTTTTTTTGTTTTTGGGGTTTTTTAGAGACATATGCGCCAACACCCATCATAGCCAAAGATTTAGATGTAAATGTTTGTGTATTTTAGAAATTGCTTAATCCTTGCTGGGCTTTTTATACATTCTTAAGCTGTCTAGACTCAGGTTGTTGTTCCTGGATGACTGGGCAGGACCCCATGTAGTTTTCTGCTGATCTAGCACATTCACCCTGTATTTGGACATGTACATTTTAAGATGCTGTTCAGCTCACCGTGGTTGCTAAGAGTGATTGTGTTGCAATATCCTTGTATCTGCATGATTTTTATCCCTTGTTCTACTGTTTGGCTAATTATGAGTGATTGGCTAACCTGTATAAATGTGAAGGTGCGTATATTTATAGATGAGATTTATTTATTACTCCTTATGTATTTGTCTACAATATGAGTGGTTCAAATTCGACATGTTCCTCTTCTAAACATGTACCTTTCTAACCATGTTTGAATTGTTTGTGTGGGTGATTCATGTTCCAGGCTGTGTGGATACGACAACTACCGTATCACAGGAAAGCAAAACTGAGTATAAGCATCCCCTCTTGCAGAGTCCCCCACCTCTGCGCCGTGCCTCACTACCATTCTTTGCTGCATACAACCCCCCTACACACACACTGTCCATGCTACTTGACACACCAGAGCACAGTGAGCCTCAGTCTTTCAGCATGTATACTGACCTTGGGTAAGATCCAGCGTCAGCAGCTGCAACACCCTCGTGCAACACTAGAGTGCAAACTACCACACATCTCTCATTGCATTAAACCTTGAAGGCTGGATGTTTTAAATAACCTAGAAAAGACTAACAAATATGTATTGTATTGCAGGTTTAACTATGATTCTGTTGGCTCATCAGCCAAGTATGAATCTGTTTCCTCTGGTCCTGGAAACACTCAGTCATGCCAGCTCATGACATACCCCAAACAGTCTCAGAAACCTAATGCTCTTCTTCCCCAACAAAGTAATAACATGTTCTCACAGCAGCCAAACATGCTCCTGACACAATACCCACGAATGTCATACCTCACCCCGTCTCCTTATCTGACCCCTAACTCGAGTGAGGGCACTGCCACTTCCTGTATGCCCCTGAACCCAGGAACTGGCAATCTGCTACCCTGTACCAATGGAGGACATGCTTACTTCCATTGCCAAAACGGTAGCCAGATGCTACTGCAGCCTGGTCTACAGGGTAAGACAAGAGCTTGTGTACACAGTGATGAATAATCTCTCCTTCATGGGTGATCAACTACTGTTTTTGCTTGTGTGTGCACAGGATTGCATACCTACCCATGGAATGGTGACATGTACAATCATCAGGTTCTAAAGCCTCAGTTCTCATCTCATGGTTGTGAGAGCCACTTTCCATCTCTTCTCCCATCCCAGTCTTACATCACATCTCAGGGGGTATCATGCCCTAGCCTGGCAAAACCTACCACCCCTGACCCCTTGCTCACTAGTATCAAAACAGAGCTGGAGGAAACTGGACACAGTCAGCCAGGCAAAGTTAGTGAGGCAGAGACAATTTTCCACTGTGACTTCTCGCCTATTCACTTCTGACAGGTGTGTTTCTCACATGTTTGTGTGTGATTGTGTACTGTTTTCATTCATTTCTCTTCTGTAAATGCTTTATCCTGGTTTGTGTTGTCATTGCTGAAGTGGATTCAAGTCCTATTATGTTAAAGAACAAATAAAACATAATAGCAGGAGTGGTAAATTATTATACAAAACAATCACAATATGTCTTTATTAATATATCTATATTTCTGAAACAAAACACTTGGGTTGCATTTATCAGAAATGGCACAAATACTTGTGTGTGTGTGTGGGGGGTGGGGTGGGGTTCTGGATTCTGATCTGCTTGCTTACTACCAGGCTTAAGATTTTTAAATCTATTAAGTTAAAATATTAAATTAATATTTATAACTTTCCTTGTTGGAATGCTAAATACAAACATTGCTTTACTGTGTCCCTACATGGTCCATGTGAATGAAGTTTGAGAAGTTTGCCTAATACTGTAGATGTTGAGAAAGTATATGGTTGTATATTTGTTCCCATGTGAAATGACCTCCTGCTGTGTGTTTCAGGGCTGTCAGCGGGGCCCAACAGAGAAACCAGTCTGAACCTGTTTGTGTGTTTCTGTACTTCTGTGTTTGTTTGTTAGTTTTTTTTGTTGACTGTAGGCTTTATTAAAATAGCCTTAATCTCTTATTTGCTCAGTTTGTCTTTTATTTGGGGTAAAATGATAAATATTGAGGCTAGATGTTTCCTGGGTTGTATTTGCCATTTGGAAGTGACATGAGCATCATGTCCTCACTAGAGGGCTCTGTTTACTAAAATTCTCTAGTTAAAAACAACATTGATCACGTTTTTAGTACTGATTCAAGGGTTTTAGGTATTGGTTTCAGTTCTTATTGAAGGCATTTAATATTCCATCATAACTGTTTCTCTCTATTTAAGAAAACAGCAGTGAACAGCAGAGTGCTGCTTTGAGAAGTTCATAGTACTCCAGTGCTTTGCCTTGTATAAACAAAAAAAGGTTCATGCAAATGATTTCCATATTCATTTCATGCTGTCTTGTTGTCTCCTTTAACACCATTTCTAGCTATTTAATCAAAATGCAAAAATGAATTTAAACCTCTAATAGAGCAATTTAAAAAAGATGACCTCACCTTCAAAGCCCTGTAGCATGGCAATTATCAAGAAGTTGAAAAAATGTGCAATTTGAGCACGTTAATGGTTAAAGTTTCATGGTATGTATGTGGAAGTGTGACAATACATGTGAATGTCGTGCAATTTGCGCAAGAGTGTCAGCACCAGGAAGTCTCTGTGGGGTTTGTAAGGCTGTCTTGTAGTTCAAGTCTCACATAGTGTGTGTTAGTAAATCTAAAAGATGTCTGGAACACGGTCCCTCTGCTGTCATGTCAACACGGCCACCCGCGCCTCTGCCATCTTCTACTTGGTAATATTTACCTACATACCCATCAACACTCTATTGTAGACACAACTTTGTACAGCGTTAGGATCAAGAGGCCTAAAGTGCAGTTTAAAATATCATCGTGAATTATGAATGTGTTTGTGATTTGTATCAGTAAATGTTATTGCAGATTTGCAAGAGTAGGTATGTATTTGTTTTTAACATTGTGTGAACTAGGAACATCCAGTTTGGTTTAGTGGCGTTTGACCAACAACAGTAACTGTATCGGTTCATTTAAGTCAGTTCAACGTAAAGAGGAAGTTGTTGAAGCACAGAACTAGCTCTACAGAGATGTTGCAGGAAGACATTTTGAATGAGTGTAACACTTATTTACTGTCACATAACTAGCACGGTATGACTCAAACCTAACCCAAAACCTAATTAAGACATTCATCTTTTAATTTCAACAACGTTTCTGTAGAAAATGCTTCAACATAAGAGGAAATAATTCCAGATAAATTATCTTCCAATATTGTCTATGAATTTTTTTTCATAGCATGGAAATGGCTAGGTACAATAATCTGGATTACTA
>JAOUQX010000023.1:7185032-7197734 GCA_028566295.1 Liobagrus marginatus
ATATGGCCTTGGACTCATCTAAAATATCAGATACAGCTAAGAAAAACAATAAGAAACACTTCACTATAGTGCTACTACTGGTGGGCATCTCATTGATCGTCCTCACTTCACCTTTTTTTCTCATCACATTACCTGCGCAGTCTTACATATATAACGATCCAAAGCTTGTCCATACACCTTCGATAATATTACTGGTAGCGAGCATAATACATGTACATGCAAGTGGATGAGATACATATAAATATATACAATATGCATTTGGTGTAGTGGCAAAGAAACGGTTGGGGAAAATATTCTGCAAAAAATCTGCAAAAAACACATTCGCATCTTGTCTACAGTTGTGTACAAAGAGGTCCTTTTCACTGGGTGTGTATGTGTTCCTACAAGCAAATACCTGTGGCAGCATGTATAATCAATGGGAGTTATTATAAGCCTTGCCAGCACTGTACGTTTATTGAGCTACTTGCTGACTTTACACTACCTTCAGTATCATCCCTGTCACCCCTCCCACACACACACAAACGCACATACAGACTAGCATAGGTCTCAAGGCTGTCATGTTACCCAGAACTATTATAGTGTTTAATAATTGTGGGATGTGTGTATGTGTTGGGTGCTTAATAAAAAACAATAAAAGCCCTAGACAATATGATGAGCTCTTCATTAATAGTTTCCTCAAAATAATTTAATAATTTAGTTTACCCCCAAACCAAGGGGTCACGATTTCCCTGTTTCTCATTTAAATACAACGTTTCCCTCAGCTTAAAAAAAAAGAAGATATGTACAAAAACATAGAATCGTCCCACCCGTCACTCTTAGAACAGTTTTTGTATACACACGATATGTGCTAATACTAGCGGTGTGAATTTTATTGACAATTTTGGCGTGATCAACTGCATGTTTCTTGATAAGAAACATTAATGTTATTCATATTTTGGATTCTGGTGCTGCTAATTCTACCTCCACATACCTATAGCACATTCTGGTTAGAGTCACTTTTACCATGGTCACTGGAAAATTGGCTCTGTGCAGATTGATATAACTGTACATATTTATACTTTCTTGAAATTTCTTCAGCAATGGTCCCAATTTTTTATTCCTTTCTTGTCTGTAGCTGCAGCATTTTGTAAGGCCAAGCCTACTGACCTGGTGTTCATCGTGGACAGCTCCCGGAGTGTACGGCCTGCTGAGTTTGAGCAGGTCAAAGTGTTCCTCAACAAGATAATAGAGGGTCTGAATGTGGGGCCTGATGCCACACGTGTAGGGGTTGTGAACTATGCCAGCAAAGTAAAGAATGAGGTGTCACTGAAGTCTTACAAGGCAAAGCCTGCACTGATTAAGGCCGTATCAAAGATTGAGCCACTCTCCTCTGGAACCATGACTGGCTTGGCCATCCAGTTTGCTATGAATGTGGCCTTCAGCGAGGCAGAGGGTGCACGTGTCAAATCCTCCGATATCAGCAAGGTCAGCATTTAAGTAACACTCTAAAAATCAGCCATTAATACACAGAAAAACCTATGCTGACGATCCTATGATATCATTAGATTCATTGCTTATATATTTATAACCCATTTTTTATGTGAGCACAGGTAGCCATCATTGTGACAGATGGGCGTCCACAGGACAATGTACGTGACATTGCAGCAAAGGCACGGGACTCAGGCATTGAGATATATGCCATCGGTGTGGGCCGAGTGGACATGAATACGCTGAAGCAGATAGCCAGCGAGCCTTTGGATGAACACACTGATTACGTGGAGAGCTATGGCTTTATCGAGAAGCTCACCCAGAAATTTAAGGAAGCCTTTTGTGGTGAGTGTGTGAGAATAGAAAGATAGGTTGCTAGTAAAGGAGGGATGGAAAGATGGATGCCTAGAGAAGGATCATCATCATCATTCACCATCATGGTCAAAAGTAAATATAAAACCCTGAGTAATCTGTAGCAGGGATGTCTTTTTGTGCTTTTTCCAGACCATCTCTTGAGGTGGGATGAGTAAAGCACGTGTGATAAATGTTATCAATGTAGCTCTGCTAGTGCAGCGGTTCTCAACATCTAAGAAACAAACCCAAACATACTCAAAGTTACAAAGACTAATTATAAACAGGAAAGAAACGTTGAGAATCAGTGCTATAGAAAACTTGTATCAGAGTAACACGCACCAGAAAGAGTGTACTAATAAAGCCTAAAAGGTGCCTCGGGTACCTTGTTCCCCTCAGGTGCATGATCCTTTGATATGTCCCAATCTGTTTTAAGGATTTGTAGGTTTCTGAAATGGAGCACAGCAAATCATTAAATATGACCCAGATATTTAGTCTTCTATTTCTCCCTTAATATAGTGTTATTCTCTCCTTTCTAACTGACCCCACCGACAATCCTGTGTGTGTATGTTCGTGACACCCATGGCGGCACAGTGTCCGACTTGTGCGCAACAAGTGATCATGACTGTGAGCACATTTGTGTCACCGTACCTGGATCGTTTAAGTGTGCCTGCAGGGAGGGCTACACACTCAGGGAAGATGGCCGTTCCTGCGGTGGTAAGTATGTGTGTGAACTGGATAAATGTCTATATTATACCTGAAAACAAACCATTTGAAGGCCTTCCATGTCCACAAATGACTAATCAACCAACCAGAAACTGCTTCAGCTTTCTCTATCTCAGCCTGCAGTGATGCTGCAACAGATGTGGTCTTCCTGATTGATGGATCGAAGAGCGTGAGACCAGAGAACTTTGAGCTGGTAAAGAAGTGGATTAACCAGATCGTAGACAAGCTGGATGTGTCAGAAAGAAATGCCCATGTGGGTCTTGTGCAGTACTCCAGTGATGTGAGGCAGGAGTTCCCTCTTGGAAAGTTTAACAACAAGAAGGAAGTCAAGGAGGCTGTGATGAAGATCCACTACATGGAGCGTGGAACCATGACTGGCAAGGCTCTTGGTTTCTTGGTGAACAACAGTTTCAGCACTGGCCATGGTGCCAGGCCAGGGGCAGAAAAGGTGGGCATCGTGTTCACTGATGGCAGATCACAAGATTACATTGGAGATGCGGCAAGAAAGGCCAAGGCTAGCGGTAACAATACAAAACGCTCAAATTAGTTCAATCTAGTTAGAGCTATAGGAACATTTGGTTACCTGTTTTTTTTTGTTTTTTTTTAGGCTACAGGATGTATGCTATCGGAGTCGGAAATGCAGTTGAGGACGAGTTAAAAGAAATTGCTTCTGATCCTCATAATTATTTCTATTCCGCTGATTTCAAAGCCATGAATGAGATTGCGAAAAATCTGCAAATCACTTCTTGTCCAGGTAAACTATTTCAAAAGGAAACGGCATTACGGTACATTTTTTAAAGCATATACTGTACTCGCTAATTCAACTTTTTTTTTTGCACTTGCAGTTGAGGATCCCTGTGAATGTCAGTCTCTTATGAAGTTCCAGAAAAAAGTAGAGGAGGCACTTAAGGCATTAACGAAGAAATATATCCTTTTCTCTGGGTTTGTGTTAAATACTTCTAGATCTAAATGGGTAAGCATGTGTCTGTGTGTAGAAAACACTTTAACACAATAAGTTTTCTTATTGATATCTAGTAATTCCTAAATTATGTTGATGTGTATTTCTCATGGCTATTTAAGCATTGTTCCTAAGCTGTATCGCTCCTAAAATGGCTTAACTAACTTTATTCAAAGGCACTATCGTTTCTGGTAATGTGATGATAGCGGTATTATATCGTAATTGACAAAATATTCTGGAAACTAATGCAAGTTACTTTTAAGGTGTCTCATCAAATAATTTACTACTGCAAGGCAATTCTTCTTTTTTTTTTTTATAGCCAGACTGTATAGATTAGTAATGCACTATAGACGTGATAGGTTTTATTCTTTTCCTTGACACCTTAATCACTGGAGGGAATTACGAAGAGGATCACTGTTCTGGAAAACAAAATCGTGTGAATGATGAGCGCTCTACTCTCCGTCATAACCTCACTAATTTCGCTCACTACTCCTGAGTCACCTCCTGTGATGTCCGACTCCTCTTTCTGCCTTTTGCTTCAGTTTTCTCACTACGCCTGCTTTCAATCACTAAATGTCCCAGAACTGAGGCACTGACCATCATGGTGGTTTTATTTATTCATGATTTCACTACTAAAGGGATCAGATGTGTGCCTGTTAAATAAAGAACAATTGGTCCCCGATGAAAGCTTTATAATGTCTTTAAAACCCTATTAAGAAAGTGCACATGAACAAGTGCTCATTTTCCATCTGCTCAAACGTTTGGAGGAATCTGGTCTAATAGGCCCTGACCATCAAGCCAGTTTCACTCTTTTACCACAAGCTCTATTTTTGTTCATCTATCTCTCACTTGTTCTTCTATCTGTCAGTGAATATTCTTCTTTCGCTTCAACTTGTGCCCAAAAAGGAAGATATACTGCATTTTATGTTATATAGACATATAATAATGTTTTAATATCGAATTTGGACTTGAATTGCTTTCTGAAAAAACAGCGGGAGATAAAAGTAATGATATACACTTGTACACGGACATCGATTAAACATAAACACACACAAACACTACACAAGCATTTCAAATCAACT
Organism: Liobagrus marginatus; assembly: GCA_028566295.1. NCBI lineage: Eukaryota > Metazoa > Chordata > Actinopteri > Siluriformes > Amblycipitidae > Liobagrus > Liobagrus marginatus. Next base: position 7,189,617 of record JAOUQX010000023.1, read on the forward strand.
TACTGGTTAAAATTTAATAAAAATCAGTTGTGTCTATCTTATTGTGCCTATATCAATCTTTTTGTGTGTATGCGTTTATCTTTCATGGTTAAAACAATACAGTAGATGCATAATCTGTGTTCCTAACACACAGTGCCATGCATATGCAGTGTCGTGTGATAATGTCAGTCGGAAGAATATATACTGAATTTTAGGGTTTATAGTTTGGGCCACCACACACAGACGTGGATTTGTCTGCTGGTGTGAACAGCTTATTTCTCAGAACACTCAGTAACACAGCAGTTACTCTATAGGTTTAATCATATTCATGTAACTGGGCATGAACCTAGAAGCATATACTGTTTTTAAAACAGATCACAGTAACATTGAACAAGGCAGAATTCTCACTGGGTATGCCTGAGTGAAATTGGCCTTGGCACGCTTAGATTTGTGGACACGGATACTAACTGTGAAGTTCTGTGGTGCTAAAGTTCCCCATTAAGAAATGCTGAACTGAAATTATTCTAATGCCAGGAAATGTGTTTAAGGCACTCATGGTATTCTGCAGAAGTCTTGGCAGCTATATTTGTAAATACATCTTAATCATTCGTTTATTTTTAAACAGCCATGTAAAAAGTTCATGAAGAATGTGTGGCATTCATGGTAAAACACAATAGGGTACACGATTCCAAATATTTTCTTATAAATCTGATAAATGAAGTAAAACCGATGGTTTAGTTCATTCCTATGTGCTGCTTTTCATTGTCATGTGCTTCAATATCTTATAATTAAACTGATTAATTTCCAATTATTTGAAGGTATCTTTGTTTTACAGACTTACTTTATTAGTACCTAGGACCTTTGTACTGTACTGTATATTACATATAAATCCTGTTTAGAATTTTTGTAGAAGATATTTATAGAGCATGCTGAAATACGTTTTCTATTAGTTTCAATCCAGGAGTCCTGTAGGTCCATGGTAACCAATCTTTTCAATAGACTCATTGTATAGTCCAGGTTCATTTTGATACTGTAGTTTGTTTAGCTTTAATTCAGGTTAGTGTGCAGAACTGAGACGGCACTGAAGAGACTTTAGGATCGCCAGGTGACGAAGGTAAATTGGAGTATAGTAATTTAGTGCTAACTAACCATGTTTGCATATGTATTTTTGTGTGTTAAATAAGATACACAAATTGATAGACTTGCAAAGGGTTGAAGCTCTCAACTATTTTTGGGTTTAGATTGTTTTAGACTGGATTTAAAATGTGTGTGTCAAAACTGTTTAACAAATAAGCAGATACATACAATCCTTTCCAATAAATAATATAAATAAATATAAATATTTATATATATTTAATATAAATATAAACAAACAAATACAATCCTATCCTCCAAAAGTAGATTTACAAATCATTTTATTACACAAACACTACAACTTAATGCAAAACAAAGATTACACTATGATAATACTACTACTACTACTACTACTACTACTACTACTACTAATAATAATAAACCCTAACCCTAATAATAAAGAAGAAAACAAATAGTATTTTTCAATATCAAATATTGAAATATAGACTATATAGTGATTGGCATAGAAACTAGGAAGTTGCACTTTGAACTTAGAAAATAAAACAATAACATGAACTGGTTACAATATGAACATTATCCGCAAAAAGAAGTCAGTTTAGCAGCGTCGTTGTGACATTTGTGCACTTTACCTAATCCCCACTAAAGTACCGCGGATAGTTTCAGATCTCGCGAGATCATATGCAACCTTGTTGCAGGTTGGTTGCGTCACGATGCAGCTCTATCCGATGATGCAACGGCGGCTCGCGATGTGTTCAGGTTGACCACGCCCCCTTTGTGTGTCTACTTCCTGTTTTCCGTACTTTGTCTATGTCGAGAGTAATTCAGCTAGCTTGCCTTGAGTAGCTACTGGAGACGGCGGAAGGCGCAGAACCTTTTATTTATCTCTTAAATTCAGCACATGATCTCGTCTGATGAAGGCAAGTTCACAAACAGATGATTGTTAAGGTTTTAGCTGATAATTATGTTTTTATAGCTAGGTCTAACCGCATTCAGTAACTGATATTAGACGTTGCGCAGTTGAAGTTGTTTATTGTGTTTCTAAGTATTGAATCGTATTTTCTCTAACTTATTACTTGTGGTGTTTACGGAAATTCGCAATCTCAGGCTCCCTGTTTGTCCAGTTAGAAAATAGCTGTGCGAACTGTAGTAATCTTGTTTTTTTAGCGTTTAAACCAGAGATAAGTTTCTGGACTGTATAAAATCAAGCCTTTTTGTGTCCATCACACCCCTGGCTTTTTTTTCTTTATTCCCTATTTCCCAGTCCTTGTTTCTTTGTCTCCTTTTCTGCTCTCACTCTGTTTATGTCTCTGTCCATGTTTTTTTTCTCTCCTTCTCATGCTCTTTATTTTTTTCCGTCACCATATCAATGTCTCTTTTTTTCCTCATTCTGTCCAGTCTAGTTTTTTCACTATTTCTATTCTATCTCTTTCTCCATGTCCTTGGCTTTTTTTTTCCTTCACTGTCTTACTATTCCTGGGCCTTGTCTTCCTGTGCTTGTCCCTTTATCTCCTTGACTGCCTGTCCATGTTTGTTTTTATGCATAGCCATCTCTCTGTCCCTGTCTTGTCCAGTCCTCTTTGTCTCACTGTTTGTTTCCTTTTCTGTCTAAGTCACTTTTTCCACTTGTCTCCCTTTTCCTGTCTATCTCTTAGGTATCTCTCTATGTTTTTTCCATCTCGTAATTTTTTGTATTTCTAGGAGGAGGGTGCTTTAGAGGTCCTTCAACCACTGTCCTCTGGACCCAGTGCTTTTATTCCAGCTGAAGTGGTGTGTATCTTCTCAAAACAGTAACATATGACAAACAAAAATACAGTGCTGGATTTCATAAGTCACTATATGTATTGGGGCGATTTGTCAGGTGCCATCCTTAATTGCGCTCCAGCATTGCTTTGCATAAAATGATCTGCTATTTTTTAACGTATATTTACAGTATAATGTGTGTGCATGTTTTATCCTTTTAAGATTTGAACATATCATTTAGTTAAACCAAAGATCAAGTTGTCTGACCAGTTTATCTTCATTAAATGTCAAAGTGCAAGCTTATTGTCAATACAATGAACTATATACTTGTTTGCCGTTACTCAAGACTGCACATAATAATGCAGACGCATTCATACGCTTTATGCAGTGCTGCACAAAGCAAACATTCTGCTCCATGAGAGAGTAGGTTTCACTGATTCCTCTTACAGTTTGTTGCTAATATTTTCTACATTTACAGAAATTGGCAGATGCCCCTATCCTGAGTGATGTGCTTAAAATTTTCCATTAATAAAAATTTCAATTCTGGTTTACCAGACCACAACTAGTGTAACAAATCCAAGTGGTGGGCAAAGTTAGAAACACTGTTTTTTAGTTGTTGTTGTTTTTTTACTAAATATAAAGTTGTAGGTATTTAAGAAAAAGGTAGTTCTTCAGCTGTCTCTTAAAGACAACTCATGGAAAAATTTGCTAGTTGCTTATTTGATGTGCACCTCACTTAGTCTCAGTTAAAGATGTTTTATAAATCCTTGTTCCTCTTTTTAACAGATGCTCTTTTTCCAACAGGTTTTGGTTGTTGCACTTTGTTGTGGTCTAGCGAAACGAAACTTAAATATTTATTGATGAAGACTTTAAAACACCTTTTGGATGTTGAATTGGATAAGCTTGACGTAATTAAATATAAATGAGCCTCGATAAGGAATGTTTAACTGTGTATCAATCATGTAGCTTGTGTATTCTAAAGTCTCTCCCTCTTGCATTGACACTACCCGGGACTATTTGTGTGGTATGTTTAGAGGGAATGCTGAAGGGAGGGGTTGTATTTGTTTGAATTTTGAATTACAAAGCAGCGTGTCAAAGTCAATGACAGACTATTAAATGGATCATGTCAAATGGCTGGAGGTTGTAGTTGTTAATATTAGTGTATAAATGAAAAGCTGTAATCCTGTTTATAGGACATTGTGTGTTCATTTCTTGGTTAGTTTCTTAAAGAAGCAGCGGGACAGGAGACACTGACAGACACTCTGTTATCAGACAGTCATGCTGATCATGTCACTGCAGTAATGGGGATGCATTCTGCCTACCTGAACTGCTTCTTGCACACCCAGAATGCTTTGCTGCAGCCAGACGGGCCCTTGCCACTATCATGGAGACACTATATTTTCATAATGGTGAGCGTAGATGCTACATCTGATGATGTCTTTATTGATGTCTGTCTGAGCATGATTTTCACTGTGGCTTCTCTCTTGGTTTCTGTAGGCATCTGCTCGGCATCAGTGTTCCTACCTGGTGCAGCAACATAGCTCGGCGTTTTTACTAGCCGGTGGTGATGAGTCCTGGCTCAGAGGTATTTGCTGTGCCCCCCTTAAAGTCCAGCGCCTTCAGACACTCAACAAACTTTTAGCACATCGGCCCTGGATCATCACCCAGGAACACGTACAGGTAATGGGCTGACATGAGCATAGCAAGACATTTTAATTTCTGTAATTCTGTGGTGTATATTTGAGGAAATATGCACACCAAAATTTAAGAAATGAAAAAAGCAAATGGATGCCACTTCAGTATATTTTATATATATATATATATATATATATATATATATATACACACACATTTGTATAATATGGGTATTTCACTGCTATTACGAGACATAAGCATGTTTTATGTGAACATTCCATGAGTCCCCATAAGTAAACTAGCTTTAAAAACATACTAAACAATGTTTTATTAGAAATGTAAAAATGCAGAACGTTTAGTGTGATGTGTAGGGTTAGGAGTAGGGATAGTATAAGGGGATGGAATGTACAGTTTGTCCACTATAAAAACTATTACGCCTATGGAATGTCCACAATAAGATAGCAAAACAAGTGCGTGTGTCATAGCTTGTGGAAAGAAACCGTTACACAGTCTGGTTATGATAGCTGTTTTTTTTTTTTTGTGGGTGTACAATGAGGAAAATTGACGAAGTATTTTTAGCGTGCCGGTTGCGCCAGTGCGACCATTGACTCGTCAGGGTTAAAATCCAACCTATGTCATATGTGTAGTTTTGGAATAACTCCCCCAAATTCCCTGAAACATGATGGCATGATGAGCTTGCTGCTGCAACAGATAAGTATCCCGCTGCAACATTGTGTTTCAACCGCAGCACCGATGTTACCCAAAACTAACTGGCAATCCTCCTGTTGTGGATCTTGTCCTCGATTCAGCAGTCTTCAAGTATCCAGTCAATTTAAAGATTGTTTTCCCAGTATATCTTGGTCATGCTGTTTTTTTAACCTTTGTATTTTCGTCTTTTGTGCTCCACCATCAAACTTTCTTTCAGACATTTTGCTGCTCTGCCGTCTAGCAATAGCAGTGAGATAAATAAAAATGATTGGCATGATTTGACCAGCCACTGAGTGGACAGATGTCCCAAATGTCATCCATCCAATCAATCACTTGCTTTTTTTTTTTTTTTTTTTTTTTTTTTTTTTTTTGTTTCTTATGGAAGTTTGTTTTTGGTTTTTTACGCTGAAGTAAATTTAAATAAATTATTGAAGTCTAAACCGTCTACACGTACGGCTTTTAGGCAGCAATCAGATTTCAATCTTAACTACCTAGAGAAGATTATTAAGATATAATCCATATACACAATACTTTACCATTTATAAGCCACCGATTTCTTGCAGTATAAAAATACAGATTTTCTTTTCGTTAACTTAATTTACTCCACCATTTATATCTACAGGAGCTTGTGTGTCCCGGAGCAGAGCCTCGTTGGTCATTAGCAGAGTTGATTCAAGCCGTGGTCCTCATGAGCCACGCCCACTCTCTGTCCTCCTTTATCTGGGGCTGTGGCATTAACCCAGAGCCAGATTGTGCAGCTGAACAGACACATCCTCCACCATGCCCTTCATCAAAGTCCACTCTCACTCCTCAGGATGGCCATGCCCATCGACACGAGGTGTGTGTGTGTGTGTGTGTGTGTGTGTGTGTGTGCGCGTATAAATGATATGATGTAAATTGAATTTAAATGTGAGAGTCATGCTAGTCTGTGTGCATGATGCTTACACAGTGGACTCGAGCGATAAATGAAGTGCAGCTGTTGATGGAGAAGATGATGATGGTTCAGCAGCAAGAAGAGGAGTTCACTCAGGAGGAGATGGTTACTCGCTTTGAGCGAGAGAGGACTGAAAGTTTACTGGAACCAGCTGAAGGTGGTGTATTATACAATCGGATCTGAAATGTTAGAATTGATATACATCAGTGTATTTAGTTGTGCAAATCATGCAAATACATTGTATAGGTGTTCCTATTAAAGTGGCCAATGTGCATATGAACTTTTTTTTATAACAGAATGGTGGTTAGCTATAACTTTTTGTCCATAGAAGAGCTTTTTAAAATTCAGCCATACATATGTGTGACTGCAGTACATTCTTATTGGGAATTGTTAACAGATTACATAATCAATCAATTTTGGTTCAAAAGTCATCATCAAAGCATGTTGTTTCCCCAGGCGTTTTATGTAACAAAACAGATAAGTTTGAAATGAAAAGAATGTAAACATACATTTTAATTAGAGTTATTAATGAAGTAATATATTTTTCTTGTACGTTTTTATTCGTTTTAAAATGACGTAATAAAGTACAAGGATATTCTGATAACCTTTCATTTTCCTCCTACACAGTGGGCCGCTCTGTCCTCCCAGATTCTGTCTCACGGTTTGTCCAGGATCCAGATTTCATTTATCAGGACTTCAGTCCAAGAGGAGAGCAGGCACCACCCACCATGAGAGCTCAGGTACAGCATACACAGACCCAAACAAAACTGGTCTACATGTCGTCATTTGCTGTCTTTTCTAGAGAACATTTGCAAAAAAAAAACATGTTTTTCTTATCAGTTACCTTTCTTATCAGTTGTTAGTGTGCGCGCGTGAGAGAAGGGGGTATCACGTACATCAGGGATGTTGTAAAGTTTGAAAGTGCAACACAATGTTTTTCTCATATTTGACCTTTGAACTGCAGTCACAGAGCTAGCTCTTAGACCTCAAGTTTGTGTGTCCGTGTGTGTCCGTGCGTGCACAGGACTACTCGTGGGAGGACCATGGCTTCTCTCTCATGAACAGGCTGTATGGAGAGATGGCTCAGTTGCTGGAAGAAAAGTTCCAGGTGGTGTGTGCGTTGACATATCACACCATGGCCATGCACACAGATGTGGACACCTCCACCCTCCGGAAAGCTGTCTGGAACTATATACACTGCATCTATGGCATCAGGTCAGTCACATAGTAATGACGGTATTAGACCCTAACAGCCACACTTCTCAGTCAGCAGGTGTGAATTAGTATAACCATGGTCTGGCTAAAAGTGTTAAACTCCTGGTCTAAACAATTTGCATCAGGAGCTGTCTTTTCAAATGTGTGTGTGCAGGTATGATGATTATGACTATGGTGAGGTCAACCAGCTTTTGGAACGCAATATGAAAGTGTATATTAAGACTGTTTCCTGTCATCCGGAGAAGACGACATTCAGAATGTACTCAAATTTCTGGAGACAGTTTCGCCATTCAGAAAAGGTACACAACAGAGAGGGTATGTGTGATGGGACGTCAGAAATTATGCTTGACCGTGCGTTGTGTGTATAATTGCAGTGTTTCTGCAAGAACAGATAATCATTGTCTGGCGCTTTATCCTGTTCATGGTTGCGTTGACTGGTTGCTGGAGTCTATCCCAGATAACTTAGGGCGTGAGGAGGGGTACACCCTGTACAATCGGAAGTTAATCGCAGGACTAGCACTTAGAGACAGACAACCATTCACACTCACACATTCACTTAGAACATTTAGAGTAGCCAATTCACCTATGAGCAAACGCATGTGTTTGGAGGCGGGAGGAAACTAGAGTACCCGGGGAAAACCCGCGCAAGCACGGGGAGAACATGCAAACTACACACACTACACACTGCTAAACACTGTGCAGCCCAAGAACATGTATGAGATAGATAGAGAGACAGACAGATAGATAGATAAAAAATGCGTCAAAGTGCGTGCGTGCGTGCATTTTGATCGATTTATCGATAAAAATGCACG
>JAOUQX010000023.1:7200432-7218574 GCA_028566295.1 Liobagrus marginatus
CATCTCTAAAGTTCAAAGTTTATACTTTATATATACATATAGAATATACTATCACAGTCTATGAATCAATTTGTTATTGTTACACTGCTTTAAAACCCAACCAAAAATGACTAAATGCTTTCAAAGTATGTCCAGGCAGCATCTTTTTCTGCCCTGTAATTGTTTGTCATGGAAATGTTGTTTTGCCGTTTGTACTCTGTTGAATAGTCAGAAACTTGGCTTTATGAAGTAAGCTGATGGTGCTCGCTCTCACTCCCTCTTTCTATTTTTTTTAGGTACATGTGAACCTCCTGCTGATGGAGGCCAGACTGCAGGCCGCCTTGCTTTATGCACTCAGAGCCATCACCCGCTACATGACCTAGCATATTAGCATAAACTTCCCTATCAGAAATAGCATTACGTACAAATGTGCAATACTCATTTTAATCTCACACACTTCATCACACTGCGACTAGAAAATATTCGGCACTACAACAGACTCAGATTTAGTCTCTTCTATTTGCACACGTTGCGATCTTTATAGTTTTCTTCTATTTTTGTCCTGTGATGGTGATTCTGCTGTTGCTTGATCACAGATAGGATCAAGGGTGTTATCATGTGTAAATCTTTTCCCACTCACCATTTTTATCAAACTGTGAATATGTGTAACTTTTCTAGTGCAGTATTCTCTTAATTTTGGGCTTGAATGTGTCCCCGAGGCACTTATCTCCATGCTTAAAAGCTTTCTATCTCTCCAGAAAAGTACTTGTTTGCCGGACTCCATCTATTCTGACTGTGGGGAAACAAGAAAAGCACATTTTGTTTGTTCTTGGTGAAAATTGAATGTATGTTTATGTTCAATAAAATATTTTTTTACTGTTTACGATTGAATGTGTATAACAGAGAGGAAGTATAAATTACTTGTCACTTGGCTTTTTTTTTTAAATAATAATATCTCAAATTTACACTCATCATTTTCCAACTACTGCGTTTCTCTATGTAATTTGTGCTTGTGTATTGCAGTAACGGTCAGTGGCCACTAGGGAGGGCAAAAACGCTGCAATATAATTATTGTGACGCAGATGCAGTCGTGACTGCAACACTGTAATGCTCTTATCAGTGAAATGTTCTTAAACAATACGCATGTAGCTGCACGTAAAATGGAGCCCTTTTTCATATGTTACCCTGGGATATGAGCATCCCACAGTGTTTTAATACAGATTAGCATGCAGTGCTTCTGCATGGGATGCACTGGGCATGTAACGTGAGGGCAATGTAGGTGAAATAGGCATTTGGGTTTTGTTTTTGTTTTTTTGGAAGACAGAAGTGAATACATATTTAATATTAATAGAAATTTTAGGTATTTCCCTTCACATGGAAGGAAAGTTTGAGTAGTTACTGTGGCTTTGTGTAAGCTCAAACCATCTGATCATCTGACCTTTTTAACCACCATAAATGTGCTTCTGACCACAGATCTACCATTTGCTAGGTACTTATTTGTACAATTTTTAAGTAACCGCTAGAGAACAATGTGTCAGAAGATAACCTTTAAAAAAACACTTCAATTGTATTGTCTGCCATTAACAACCATGCAAAAGACTTTAAGTTAACAAGCCCACCGACACGTCCATTTTTAGTTGATTCTGCAGGCTGTGATGCATTGTGCTGCGGTTACATTGTTGGTTAATTGCATAAATAATGAGGTATATGCGTCTTCCTCTAGTCTAGTGGCGCTTATATATGCAACTGAAACAGTGACTGAACTGTTTAAAAGCACACGTTTACTGAATGTGATGCTCAGACTTTGGTAAATATGGAAGAGAAATTGAGAATAAGGCTGTCACACAAACAGTCCATTTTATAAAGAAAAGGATATAGTAGCATTTTAAATACAAATGCAGATTTGTGTCCTCAGTGCTGGAAAACAGCATGGGCCTTAGTCTCAGGAAATATGTGAAAAAGTAAATTTGGTTTATTGAGACCTCTGTTACATACAGTGTGTTCCTGACCTGTGGTCCTTCACATCAATGTGATTAATCATATTTATTTCATAATGCATTTTTTTTTATCCTGTTGGGAATAATTTCCAATTTCCATTCACCGGATAGGAGTCTTTGAAGACTTGTGTATTTGTGACTATTTTTGTGTGATAACCAGCTATAAAAAAAAAACCCCAGCTAAAAATAGGAAAAATAAAATTTCAAATAAATAAAGTAAAGTAAAATAAATTAAATAAATAAAGTAAAATAAAAAAGCATTCGCTTTTTAAAATATATTTTAAGAACATGACTGTTGTAGCTCAGTAATTAAGATGCTAGCCAACTGATTGGATGACTCTGAGTTAAACCCTCAGAGCCACCAACATCATGCTGCTGGGCGCACGAGCCCTAGGCCGTTAACCCTTAACGAGTCAGTTGTATAAGATGGGATAAATGTACGTCGATTTTTTTTCTTTATATTTCGTGTTAAAACGTTTTATTGTCAAACTACATAGCTATGTTCTTCTCTATAGATGTTCTCCATCTAACCAAACGTTATTTTACCATTGATGAAAGGAAGATCGTAGCGTCTACTTTAAATCGTACAGTTTTCATGCACTTTTACCCACCATATCATTCTCGGACTGGTTAGAATAGAAGTGCGGTGTGCGTAGTGTGTGTTTGTTTTTAAGGGGTGGAGAATTATGAGAAATACTCCCCACGCCCCACCCCCCCTGCGCGCGCTGCACAGGAGCGGGCGCAGACTTCAGCCATTCCGCAGACAGCGCGAGCGCGTTTGCGGTTAAAGCCCGGCAACTTTTCTTTAGTCGAAAAGCGGAATAGCGAATTCACACAGCGTTTGTGTCTCGGAACCAGGAAGTCAGTCCAGGTTAGTGTGTTTTATTTTCATTCGTTTTTTCCCTAAAAACAAAAAACAATTTTTTTTTTAACAAACTGGGAGAATTACGGATACGGTACGGATTCAGTTCTGATTGGTTCTATGATAGGTATATACGTCATTAAAGTATTTCACCTGCTCCGTAGTGTACACTTGTAGGCTGTAGTAAGACATTTAGTTTTCAGTTGGAAGTTGAACTTTTAAATCTCCTTTTTGACACTTATTTTTTGGTCCTGTGTTAACGGTAGCAGGTTTACTCAGTATCACTTCCCTGTTATGTTGCTTATGTCTTTCCGCTGTTGTATGATTTTTTTCCTGTGAGAAAGCGTGTATTAGTGTTACACGTGTAGGCGAATGTAGCGTTTAGTGCCGAACGCTTCTTACAAGTTTAGTTAGAACTCTTTGCCTCGTGATTTAACTAACATCACCACCTCTGCTGTAGTGTCTGGTGCGAGCTCTTAGTGCGCGCGTGAGAAATCTAAGGGTTCGTGCTTGTGTTCGCGGATGTGGATGACCCCTGACCTCAAGTTTCGCTTTTTGAAATTATGTCAAATGCAGCAGAGTATTTCTAATCTACAGCCCTGTATATGGCTACCTGTTGCTGACAAAAAGGCAGAACTGAGCCCTCTTTATTATGCGTCACTTCCACAATCTGCAATTTAACTGCAGACATCGAACTCAATCTGATGATGCAATCAATTCATCAATTTTTTCAATTGCACATCCAATTGCTCATCAATTCCACATCCACATAGATTATGTTCTGCACTGTTCAGATGTATGTGGCAACACACCCATCTTCAGTGCTAAGTAGGCTACTTGGAAAACTGTATGTTCTTAGATAAGAAAATATGGTTCTCATCTAAGAACATAGTGATTATAGAAATATGAGTTATCACAATTGGCGAAAAACAGAATGGAATGTCACTTGAAACAAATTAGGCCAGGTTCATCATTTCCTGTCCTTTTACATGGCCATTTCCTGCCTATAGCCCCTTGGCGCAATAGGAGGAAGTGGACCCGGCCCTATATCTCTTCCATGAAACGGAAAAATGTCTAAAGACCAGCAAGCCTGAATGGACCAGTGTAAAATATTCACTAAATCTCCTAGCTCTATATAACATTCCCAATATAAAGTTCGCATTCATTACTGCACAGACCTGAATATGCATGCGTTTTTATTTATTTATTTATTTTTTATTAATAAACATGTTATTAGTGTGATGAAATGGAAATATTTTCTTGTGTAAAATGTAAGAGTACTAAAAAAAGTTTTAACAATTAATTAATTCAATTAATCAACAAACCATAGACTTTTTAGAACACTGGTTTGCTAATTCCTCTATAATCTATAACTTTATGTGGAAGGCACAATTGCGATAAAACAGTGTTGCTTCACATACAGCACTGGCTTTGTTGGTTATTGTTCGAGTTTCCTGTATCACGGTATATGTGTTTGTGTAGCAATTGTTTTTTTCACACATATCTCGTGTTGTTTGGTATGAAAAACGTGTGATTCTGAATACAAAAATGTGTAACCAATAAAAAAACAGTTTTAAAATTCTTTTTGTAGTTATTTTAGAAACGCATGCTAAATTGAAAATTTAATTGTGAACCCGAGTAACATACAAATAAGTTTTCAGCTCTGTTGTGTGTGGGTTTTTGTGTTATATATTTATTTGTGTGAATACTGAAGAATGACTGCTCATTTCCCTGTATCCTATCATTCCTGCTCCACTCACACAAGTCTTCCTGTTAGGGGGAAGGAACTTCCTGTCCCTGAGGGAGAGAGAAAGAGAATGGAAGGAGTGAGGCAAAAGGGTACATGGCAGGCAGGAAAAGTGTGAGGCGGGAAAAAAAAAAAAAAGGAAAACATCTCTGGCAATGTGTTGTGAGACAGGTGACGGGGAAAACGTTTTTGTTGCAGTTAGGTTTGGTGAAAATAATTCAGTTATGCATACATACCCATATCACTGGCCATACTCTGTAGCATGCGGTATTGTTCCAGAATTGTTGCATTACTGGTATTTTGTCGCAGGAAGGGGCGATAGGAAGAAAACAGCAAGAGAGCGAGGAGTGGTGTAAAGAAGCAGGAGAGAGGAATTCAGAGTGCCAGAAATGCAAGAATGTAGGCTAAGATGTAAACATCTGTTCTCATAATGACTCACACACTTAAAAGAGGTGTGTGAACATGTGTCTCTGATCCACAGGGAGATTTTTTTTATCTAATGGAGATTGGACAGGAAAGGGAGCAGCGCTAAGTTTGTTGCTATTTGTAAGATTTTGTCAGGAAAAAAAAAATTAATTACCTGCAAACTCTCACGCCTATGTTGTCCTTTAACCGGCTGCATTATAACACTGAGTTTTTTTCAAATGTATTCGTTACAGTTACATCATTTAATACTTTTTAAATTTACACTTAATCTTAACACATATAGTTGGGCTGGAATGATAAAGAAACGGTGTTAACGGTGTTTTTCTAAATCGAACCTAGAAATGCTGAGATTAGTTGTTAATTCTCTACGTAAGATATATGATAGAACTATGAATAATACAACAAGCATATGTCTTAGGCTTGCCCACATTTAAACCATTTAAACTATGGTGTAGCTTTAGCAAGACCGCTAAGAAAAGATAACGTACATGTTTCAGGTCCAATTTTTAGTAGAACTATATGGTGTTCGACTTCAAACACGGAGACATAAGATGTCCCTATTTAAATTTGGCTAAAATGAGGAACCATAGAAGGCAGTTGTTCTTGTTTTGACGTATAGAAAGGCCAGGCATTATCTCATGCAAATACGATAATGTCCTAATAGTCTAACTGCACAGGTGGCATTCTGCCAAATGAAATGCAGTGAAAGTGAGTGTGTGTGTTAAGTGTAAGTGATTATTGATCGATACGATACATACTAATTAGTGTGATCAATTTTGGGATGTAATCCGATTTGTAACTTTTAGTTAATCCAGTGCAACACTGGAACATCTGCATAATATTAAGGCTTGATATGGAAGACATACCACACTTATAAAAGAGACACTTCATATTCTTCACTAGCTACTCAAAATCAATTGATAATCAAATAACCAGTTACACTGGTGTTTAATAGCTGAACAACGTTCACCTTAATCATAAGTGATAATAGTCAGGCTTCACTATTCAGCAATAGTTAAGACTGACTAAACACATTTAGTGTGTTTAAGCACATAGACCACATTGCTTTACAATAATGTCTTATTTTATTCTACAATCAGCACAATTATTTGTTTGTAAGGGAAAGAACATTCGGGAAGTAGCCCATTAGCTATAATAAGGGTCCACAGGCCCAGCTCGGAGAGTTGTTTGAATCTAAACAGAGTGAGTGAATGTAAATATATATATATATATAATATGTTATTATTTATTATATATATATTTATTTTCCCCCTATATGTTTATTTATATTCTTTTTATTTATTTACAAAAACTGAATACACATTCATTAATCTTTACATTTGGAAATGTTAAGTAAATGTTCGAAAAGCATGCATCAAAACAGGAAAACATAACCTTTTTTGCTGCAAGACATTTCACATCTTCCAATGCTAATGCTGATGCTGTTCATAAGTTGCAAATGTGTTTGTCACACTCTGCTGTGGTGTAAGATTAGTGTGGTGATGGTGTGTGTGATCTTAGTTGGGTATATTTAAAAAAAAATCAGAAGCAGCTGCCACTTGTTCGGCTTGGTGAAACACACAGTTTCTCTGTGCAGGAAACAGGGGGAGGTGTTATAGGGCCGGACAGGAAACACTGGCAACACTGACATCCTGTTTCTCTACTGATGGTCATTCAGATAATGTTGCTGACCTAGCTGCAACAAAGATCCATATACTGTATTGTACATCTACCTGGGAATGTCAGTTAGAGAATAGCAGCTTCCTATTTCTCTTACTGGGGTGAAAAAGAGGAAACCACAAAAGCCAGAAACTAAAAAGACAGAAACTCAATAACTCTCATTCACTTCTCGTTCTTTCGGTCTCTCTCATTCTGTCTCTTTCTCTTTCTCTCTCTCTTGCTTTCGCTCTCTTGCTCTCTGTTATTCTTTCTGTAGGGAGATGGTCTGGATGAACAGATGATTTAAGAATCTGGTAAGATGCAGATTGGCTAATTCTTTCATAATAATAATAATAATAATAATAATAATAATAAATCACAATACTAACTTTTAATAGCTACTGTCAACCATTTTTGGGATAATCTGCAAAAAAAATGTTCATTTATGAATAATTATTACAAATAACAGTGCACATTTATTATTTCTAGCTCACATTTCATCTTAAAACACTCCCCTCAACGCTATTAAGTAAAATATTGCAAAACGATCACAATGACACAGCACAGGAAATTACACCAATTGAACAGACTCCGCCATTTTGCTAAAGACTATCAAGCTTCAGTGCCTTTCACCTTGAGGTGTTCCATCTACTGTTTCTTTCTTAAATTTGCTGTATTGTCTCTTAGGCTGAAGCTCTGTTCCCAGGGTGATGAGCAATATTCTGTAAAACCAACATTAGTATGGGCTGTGCTTGCTGTAAGCCAAAGAAGGCCTCCAAAGCATCCACTGTGTCATATGGTGACACATGTGATGCAGGGAGCGGGACTCAGGTGACGGAGAGCTCCCGATACATTGCAGATCCCACCCAGAGCTCAGCGGCTGGCCTTATCCCAAACTTCAATGATTTCCCTAGCACAATCTCTAGCCCTAGCGCTTTCCCAACACCCAACTTCACCTCCAACGCTAACCTACCACGATCTACTACCATCACAGGTGTGTGTGTGCGTCTGTATGTATTATTGTAGAAATTAAGATTTTACTAATCGATTTGAATATATTTAGCTGTGTGTGTGTGTGTGTGTGTGTGTGTGTGCGTGTGTGTGATTGTGGCTGTCTTACTACAGGAGGAGGGGTGACACTGTTTATTGCTCTATATGATTATGACGCTCGTACAGAGGATGACTTGAGCTTTCAGAAAGGAGAAAAGTTTCACATTATCAACAACACGTGAGTAAACTTGAGATGCTTATAACCATGAAGCTATCGTGTGCATTAATATCATCTGAATATCTGCTGTGCATGCAGACAAGACGATTCAACAATGTCAAGAAATGGCCATATGATGTACCCTTAGATATAAGTTCTATTAGCCGTCACCTGAATGGCAGTTAAAAGTATATGATTGAATTCTAGTTGGTGTTCATAGAACACTCTAACTATTACCTGGATAACAATGACATGATATCAAGAGTGACCCTGACCCTCTTTTTAGGTTCATTTTATTGGAACACTGTGACTGTCTGTAGGCTCAACCGTAGTTACGAACTATTGCACAGATAGCTCCAAGAACATGAACATGAAGTCTGACTTGTATGAGCCACAAAAAAAGGATTGATGACCCTTGAGAATGGTTTTTATGTCAAATGCTGACTAATATGGTGACTCTATGACTTGGCATAAAATTCCTCTAGTCACATATTCTAGCTTCTTGGGAGGAATAATGTACTTCCTGGTCTTTTGCTTTTACAGAGAAGGTGATTGGTGGGAAGCACGGTCTCTGGACACAGGAAAGTCTGGATACATTCCCAGTAACTATGTGGCCCCTGTGGATTCTATACAGGCTGAAGAGTGAGTAACAGATATAGTTGGAAGTTTATTAGATACAGCTACCGTATAATTACACCTACTGATCCATTATCTTGGGTACATCTACTATACTTGTAATATACTTGTAGTTACACATATACAGATTCTGATGTTAAACATCAGGTGGTCTAACCTATCTTATGCAATTCAACATATATATATCTATATATATATCTATATATATCTATATCTATATCTATATATATATATATATATGTGTGTGTGTGTAATTGTGTATTATTTTGTAGATGGTATTTTGGGAAGATGGGGCGTAAGGATGCAGAACGTCATCTCCTGGGCCAGAACAATCCCAGAGGGACGTTTTTAATAAGAGAGAGTGAGACTACTAAAGGTAGGGGACAGCTCTCTCTTCCATTATCTTTTTCTTCTTCTTGTTGCCTGTTACAAAGTGTACAGTATATATTTATTGTATTTTGTTTTCTCCATCCCTAAGGAGCGTTCTCTCTGTCTATCAGTGACTGGGATGAGGCGAAGGGGGACCATGTAAAGCATTATAAAATCCGGAAGCTCGATAATGGTGGATATTACATCACAACCCGAAGCCAGTTCGAAACTGTGCAGCAACTTGTGAAACATTACTCAGGTCAGCTGAAATAGTTCTTCGTGCATACTACATTAAAATGCATTCGGTGGTGTTAATGCTCTGTGCTAATAACTGCAGATGTTAATAAGTTTTATTTTCTAGTTCACTGAATGCAAATTGCTTTACATTTACTGTCTAGGTGTTGATAGTCATTGACGATTGTAAACGGAAAGGTAATGTTTGTAGGTTTATGTATAAGTATAAATATTAAAATAAATATACGTCATAGTGATCAGCTGGTCACTTCATTCGAATTAGCATGTGGCAATGCAATGCATACAACTACGCAGATGCAGGTCAGCAATGTAGGATAACGTTCAACTTTTGAAACAAATGTAATTTCGGTGCCATTGATTATGCACAGTTGGTGGGCGCCAGATAGCTGGTTTGAGTATTTCAGAAATAAGATCCAGTGGGTTAATTTTTAATGCAAAAGTGTCCCTCAAGTTACTTAAAATGAAGGTAAAATCGGAGACATTCTGTAGGTGGGAAGCTTTCGTTGATGAATATGATGAAAATTGTAAGAGAATATCTAGACTTTGTCAAGCTATTATTACTTGTTGATGGTCATAGAAAGGCTATAGCAGGGTGTCCAAACTCAGTCCTGGATGGCCACTATCCTGCAGAGTTTAGCTCTAACACACCTGCCTAGAAGTTTCGAGTCTATAGTAAAACATTGATTAGCTGCTTCAGGTGTGTTTAATTACAGTTGGAGCTAAACTCTGTAGTACAGTGGGCCCCCAGGAGCAGGATTGGACACCCGTGGTCTAGAGTAACTGAAGACCGTGGTAACAGAAATCTCATTTTCTGGCATCTGAGGAGCAGATTGTCTTTTTCCAATCTTTAGTTGGTGCTCACTGTAGCTTCAGGTAACTTAGTTAGGCTAAACGTAGTGAAACCTGGTATGGGCCGGACATTCTCCTCTAAACTCTCCCATTAACAAGGTTTTTCCACCTTGGCAGAACTGCCACCTACCGACACACACACAGGTGTTCCTAATAAAGTTGTTGATAAAGGATATTTAAGAATGAGCCTCAGTTTAACTCCATATTTAAAAACTTGAAGGTTTAATAACAGTGATAACCTGTGATAACTCGGGTCAGTTTCACTTTTATCCTTTTTCCAGCATATCTTCCTCTTTGTAATGCTTTATAAAGTGTTTTTTGTTGTGTGTTGAAACTCTGGTTTATTTCCCTCTTTCTCTCATTTTTTTCTCATTTTTTTCTTCTTCTCCTTTTATGTTAGCTTTCAAGTATGCTCTTAGTCAGACATTAGCAACCGGTTGATACAAATGTGGACCTCAAACCACAGCTAAACCAAGGCCATATGTCTGTTTGCTGTGGTACAACAGATCTGTTCTTTCTCTTGTATATATCTATGCGAAGTTGTTCCTGTATGTGTCTATTTTAGCAACTTTTTTGCTGTACTCAACTTGAATTCCTGTGTGCTTGTTTTCCTGCATATTACTTCTACGTTTCTTTGTGTGTCATGAGTGTGCATATATAAATGTCCCTCTTTCTGTATGTTCTTCGACTCAGATCGTGCAGCAGGGCTTTGCTGCCGGTTGATGGGCAGCTGTAGGCGGGGTATGCCTAAACTAGCTGACCTGTCAGTGAAGACTAAAGATGTTTGGGAGATACCAAGGGAGTCACTTCAGCTAATTAAGAAACTGGGCAACGGGCAATTTGGTGAAGTGTGGATGGGTAGGAACCACACAGACTAGGGCAAGGGTGAAGATTAAGGGCAACAAGCACAGCTGTCTGATGAGGTTTATTCTCATAATTTGCTCAAGTCAAATGGCTGAGCTATGAGGATCGCTTTAGGCTGTGCACTTGCCTTTGATTTCCTCTGAACCCTGTGCTATTGCATGCTTCACCATTTCACTCTTTTTCCATCTCCACCCTTCTCCCTCTCCCTCGTTGTTTTTCTCTTCCATCCTTCCTCAGGTACTCATGATGGTTTATGTTACTACTTGACCAATCCATGTCCAACTTCTATACCCCAGACTCTTGGTTTGGGCAGAGATGCCTGGGAGATACCCCGTGACACCCTGCAGCTCAAGAGGAAGTTGGGTCAGGGTTGCTTTGGTGACGTTTGGATGGGTGAGATAGTTAGCCCGTAGCATAAGTGTCTGGAGGCCGTGTGTGTCCCCCGCTAGCTTCAACACTGCCGCCTGTCTGGTGAAGGAGCTATATCTGTGTCACATGCCTTGCTTGATTATGCTTATACAGTCTTTCTTTTTAGCATAGTGCCAATACAAATTATTTCAGTGCTTTATGCATAGATATGTCTTTGTTGCATCCCTTCACTGCTCTTTTAATTTTAATTATTTTTTTTATGAGAAAGGCTATAGATAACATTAAATATGTTGCTTAGCTGATTAGAAACTACGACAGAATTTTGCTATTATTAAGATGGACCTCTAATTTAAGGCTCTATCTTAAAACGATTTCATTAATTAATTAATGTTGTAGCCGTGATGTGTTTGCGATTTACTATGTTAGGGTGTAGTGAACATGTGTAGTGTAGTAAAGTGCATTGCTTGCTAAATATGTTAAATAATGTATATCAATTAACCACAAAACAAGTTCTAGATGCAGTGCTGTAAATGGCTTGTGTCTTGCGTGATTCTCAAAATGTCTACAAGATGGCGCAATCCGATAACAATAAGTTAGAAAATATCAGGAAAATTATTATTATTAAGCCCCAGTTTAGTTCATATTTCTGAAGCTTCATAGCTTATGCTGATTCTTTCCAATCTCTTACCTCATATTCTGATATAACCTTCTATATCCACCATTCTAGTTATCTTTTACCGCTCATCTCTTTCCTCACTCCATCTCCTAACTCATAAACATTGTGTCCCTGTATGTGTGTTTGTTACACTGAACCACACTGTCTCTGACTGCCTGTAGGTATGTGGAATGGCACTACTAAAGTGGCAGTGAAGACTTTGAAGCCTGGTACTATGTCTCCAGAGGCCTTCTTAGATGAGGCCCAGATCATGAAGAGACTTCGCCATGATAAACTGGTTCAGCTGTATGCTGTAGTGTCAGAGGAACCAATCTACATCATCACAGAATTCATGAGTCAAGGTAATCTTGCCCACACATAAACACACAAACAAAGAATGGCCAAAACAGAGGCTAATCGTATACATACCTCTTATTTATGTTTTTAGGAAGCCTATTAGACTTCCTCAAAGATGGAGAAGGCAAAAGTCTGAAGCTGCCTCAGCTTGTGGACATGGCTGCACAGGTTAAAACTTAAATCTGTTTTACTCCTGTATTGTGCCGGACCTCTCATTAAAATGTGTTATTTTACCTAACCAAATACCCTTGTGTATTATACAACTGTTTTGTACAACTGTCTGTTTAGTTAACTGTTAATGTTGAATATTGATAAATAATAACCATACAAATATGTGCGGTTACTGATTACCAACCAGTCAGCGCTCCTGCCTCACAGCAAGAAGGTCATGGGTTCGAATCTCGCACAGGGTCTTTCTGTGTGGAGTTTGCATGTTCTCCCCTTGCTTATGTGGTTTTCCCCCGGGTACTCCGGTTTCCTCCCACCTACAAACATATGCGATCGATGAATTCGGGCATCGATGAATTATCTAATCTAAATTGTCTATAGGACTGAATGTGAGGGATGTATGTCACTAAGTATTAGCCCTTCGAATAACTGGTGACATTGAACAGGATTACTGGTAGACAATGAATGAATGAATGTAGGTGCATTGGTGACTCAGTGGTAGGGTTGCGTTAGGAAGGGCATCCAGCGTAAAAACATGCCAAATTAATCTGCAGAGCAGGATGATTTTAATTCATATAAAATTTTATAAATAGTGCTGCAGTTTCATATTGTTTGTGTGAGGCACTACAACATAATGAATTTGCTTGAAAATAATTAGTGTTGCATTATTGTTGCGTTACTTTTGCCAATGTAATCCGTTGCAATATTAGGCACCATTTTGAGCGTGTTTGTAGTTATAACATGATGTCTATGTTTCTAACAGATTGCAGCTGGAATGGCATACATTGAGAGGATGAACTACATCCACAGAGACCTGAGAGCAGCCAACATCCTGGTTGGAGATAACTTGGTCTGTAAGATTGCTGACTTTGGTCTAGCTAGACTCATCGAAGACAATGAATACACTGCCAGACAAGGTCATTCAGCTCTCTGCTTTTCAGACTCCACCCAACACTCTACTGTTCTTGTTGCATTGTTTTTTGACACTTGTTTTTTTCCTCTATACTGGTTCATTCAACTTCCACTCTTTTGATTGGAATTTCAGATGGCACTTGTCTTCCGTTTTGATATTCTGTCTAGATGCACTTCAGTATTTCACTGTACTTTTCTATTTGTTGTGTTTAATGCTGTTATTTTGTGTTACAGGAGCAAAATTTCCAATAAAGTGGACTGCTCCAGAGGCGGCTCTCTATGGCAAATTTACCATCAAGTCTGATGTGTGGTCATTTGGCATCCTACTAACTGAACTCATTACAAAAGGCAGAGTGCCATACCCAGGTATGATCTGTGTGTGTGTGATGGTGCATTTTAATTGGTTCAACGTGCTGTTTTGATTCAGTCCTGTTAATACCTCTAGCCATCCCCTTGTCTCCATATGTTGAATTTTGTATTTTTCGATGTTGATGACATTAAACATAAAGTGCTATGCACACCAATAGTTAAAACTATGATTTGGAAACTAGTGTTTCCTTGCAAGGTTTCCAAAATACTTAAATTGGGTTCAAAATGTTTAATAGAAGGGGTAAAGGCAAAACTTGTCAATGCTTTAAATGCAGTTGTAATTGGCCTTAGAGGAATATCTAAAAATGATCATGGTTTATTTTTGTGTGTTTAGGGATGAATAACAGGGAGGTCCTGGAGCAAGTGGAGCGTGGTTATCGTATGCCATGTCCACAGGGCTGTCCAGCCTCTCTGCACGAGTTAATGCTGCAGTGTTGGAGGAAGGATGCAGACGAGCGCCACACCTTTGAGTACCTGCAGGGCTTCCTGGAGGACTACTTCACTGCCACTGAGCCACAGTACCAGCCGGGAGAGGACCTGTGATGCATGCGTGTGTAAAGTGATTTAACTGCTCCTCCAATGCATTTAAAGGGTTGTTTTTAAACGGGGTTTCTATGTGAGGCCCTCATACTGTCTAAAGATGAATGTATGTGGGCTGATGTGCACACCTTCATAGAAAGCTTTTACTTCAGTCATTTTAATACAAAGATTTGTTCTGAAGCAAATGTCATTAAAAACCGTCGGAACACTGAGTAAGCTTAATTTGAAAGATGATCTGTCATCAAAATTCTGACAGAATTTTTCTACCGAACTTTGCACAGTAACAGCATGTTGTGGCCAAAGTAGGCCCTATAGGCCAGAACAAATAAACAATAGGAACATATCTTTATAATATAAAAATGTTTTCTTTAGACTGTGATTCTTTATTACTTATTTTATTGCTTTATATTTAACCTACTTATTTGAAGATATATGATTTTTTTTTATAGCAATGAGTCTGGTCTTGGGTCAGCATTGGCATGCAGTTATTATTCAGGAAGTCAGACACAAAGGTGCTAACCTCTGCTTTAGAAGGAAGTTGTATCTATCATTTATAGTATTTTTATGTCAATATACCACTATCGAACTTTCAAGTACTTAACTGTTTGGAGTTTTGGATTTTGTCCAATCATCAATTCTTGCCAGGTTATTAGGATGTGCTGTGTATTTTTATATGACGTTTAATTAAAACAACCTCTGCTCAACATCTTTATGTGAAAAACCATTTCTCTTACAACTACTTACACACACACACCAGGAAAATTGTCATTTCTTGTGAAGGTGTGTAAATAGGATTAAAGAAAATTAACATTGCAATAGAAAAAAGTAGTACTGTTGTTAATAAAGATTCTAAGATAATCTAATGATAATAACTGTTATGCTGTAAACTGTCTCTTCCGTTTGCAGATCTACAAAGAATATGAAAAAACTGGTCAGCTGAGACAAAATAAGTCACAAACAATACATATTGGTTTATTTGGTCTGGTTATTCAGAAAACAACCTTGTTAAGAATAGCAGTAGAAACTAAATACAGTAAAAATGTATACTTTTTTAAAAAATAGACGAACACTGAATCTTCCAGTAAGTAATTAATTAAACATATTACTCCAGTTCACATGCAAAGAAAATGGCAGGCTTGTCTACCAAACTAAACGGCATTAATAACACTGGGGGGTCAGAGGGTCAGTGCTTGGACCATACACCGCACATACGCATTGGTCCTTATGGCTGTCGTCCCAGAAGGAAGTCTCTTCTAAAGATGATGCAGCACAACAAAGCCCTCAAACAGTTTGCTGAAGACAAGCAGACTAAGGACATGGATTACTGGAACCAGGTCCTGTGGTCTGATGAGACCAAGATAAACGTATTTAGTTCAGATGGTGTCAAGAGTGTGTGGCGGCAACCAGGTGAGGAGTACAAAGACAAGTGTGTCTTGCCTACAGTGAACCATGGTGGTGGGAGTGCCATGGTCTGGGGCTGCATAAGTGCTACTGGCACTGAAGAGCTACAGTTGATTGATGGAAGCAGATCGTGACGCCCTCCCTTCGGAGACTGGGCTGCAGGGCAGTATTCCAACATGATAGCGACCTTAAACACACATCCAAGATGACCACTGCCTTGCTAAAGAAGCTGAGGGTAAAGGTGATGGACTGGCCAAGCATATCTCCAAACCTAAATCCTATTGAGGATCTGTGGGACATCCTCAAACGGAAGGTGGAGGAGTGCAAGGTTTCTAACATCCACCAGCTCTGTGATGTCATCATGGACGAGTGGAAGAGGATTCCAGTGGCAACCTGTGAAGCTGTGGCCAAGAGGCTTAAGGCGGTGCTGGAAAATAACGATGGCCACAGAAAATATTAACACTTTGGACCCAATTTGGTCATTTTCACTTAGGGGTGTACTTACTTTTTTTTGCCATCGGTTTAGACATTAATGGCTGTGTGTTGAGTTATTTTGAGTGAACAGTAAATTTACATTGTTATACAAACTGTACACTCACTACTTTACATTGCAGCAGCAAAGTGTCATTACTTCAGTGTTGTCACATGAAAAGATATACAGTAATAAAATATTTACATAAATGTGAGAGGCTTCACACGTTTCACACACTCCGGGGTCACAAAACAAGAGATAAAAACAGCAGCATCATACATATGTATGCAGTCGTGTTATTACGCACAGTAGTCAAAAAGCTAACTAATACTGTACAACACTTTTTTTTGCTTTACCGAAACAAGCCACAAGATGGCAGTCAACGATGAAACGTCAGATGCAGACCGAATGTTTTCATATGACGTTTCACTTATGTTTTATGTAAATACAAAGTTCAAGCGTTTCCTCTGAAGATCTTGCTAATATTGGAAGTGTACTGAATATTGCTGGAGAGTGAAGGTATTTTCAGAAACATAAGGTAGGTGCTTGTAGGCACAAGGTACTGCTTGCTGATTTACTCATCGTTTTCATTTCATATTACAGATAGATTATACAACATCAGTGTTTTTGTGTGTCAAAATAATTATAAAACCTTTGTGATTGGGATAACAGAGCGTACAACTGTCTTCTTCCTAACCCTATATAATACCGCATTCCACAAACAACACCCTTGCTGCTTGTTAGTACAATTTTTGTGGACAATGAATAGGCTTCATGCCCCATGTTTTCATACAGCTCATCTTGATCTTTTCTTTGCTCGAGGGTCCTGAAATCTTACTTTTCTTGTTTTACACACGTGAATATTTCATATAGGCAAACAAAAGCAAAGACTTCAACTCCCAGGGTTGCCCAGCAGGCAGAAAAATCTACGGAAGCCGATGAGCTGGTTTTGGTCACGTTTTCACTTCGCGCTGGCGAGGTAGAGTGGATTCAGTGGGTTTGCAGAGGAAAGAGAAACGGCGCAGGAACGCGCTCATTGCTATCTGACACGCGCGTCTCCATCCTCGGGTGCATCAGCTTCAAACTGCAGCGCACGATTTTACACGTTCTGATATTTACGCGTTTTCATTCAAGTGTAGCAACAACAATAGGCGCTGTTTTTCATATGGTATTTTTTTTATTTTAGAGTTCCCCCCCCCCCCTTTAACCAGATGTTGACAGAGAACAGCTTGGTTCACCGTCACAAGACGGCAGACAGCCGAGTGGGAGATGCCCGAAAGCGGTCAGGCTGTGCAGCGCGTTCTGCGCGCGAGCACCTGTGAGGCAGAAGCGGCTGCCTGTCCCGGTGTTTTGGTGTTGGTCGGTGTGATTGGTGTCGGCGCGCGCGTGAGGAGCTCAGCGGCGCCGCTGCAGCAGCGCGGAGCGTGAAGTGCGTTCGCCTCCCGGTGAGTGCGCGGCGTTTCTGCCTTCACAGTCCACATTTGCATCAACCAGTATTTGGAATTTGAAGAGGGTTTGTGTTTTCAGTCGAATTTCCATTAACATCATCGTTGCCATTCATAAGTCCGTTGTGCACACGCGCTCTGGGAGCGCTTCATACATTCCGCCCCGCTCCTCAGCCTAGTCATTCACATTGTGGATTCCTGTAGGCTTACGTCTATCATCGGGAAATGATTTTGCTGCGTTGTAAGGGCCATTTCTGCAGGAGTGTATTATGATTATGCAAAATGTATTTTGGAGATAAATACCAAAATGTTATGTGCGTATAGAGACATGGGGTGACTGCTGTGCAACAATTCTTAAGCGCTATTAAAAATGTATCATTTGATGTTGAGTGACAGCGGCGCGTGCGCCTGGTGCTGTTTCGGTTGTGATTACGGTTAGACGTTACAGCAGACTCACGCGCCCGCCCGCTCATAAGCCCGCCTATGGCTCTCTTGATTAGTCTAGCTAATTTTGCCTCCCCGCCGCATCTCTCTCTCTGTCTCTGTCTCTCTCTCTCTCTCTCTCTCTCTCTCTCTCTCTCTCTCTCTCTCTCTCTCTCTCTCT
>JAOUQX010000023.1:7233719-7244245 GCA_028566295.1 Liobagrus marginatus
AGAGAGAGAGAGAGAGAGAGAAGTGGCGCATGTGAGATTGTGTGAAACCAAAAACCCCGTGACACATGCGCAGTCTTTACAGTTAAAGTTTTTTTTTTGTTTTTGTTTTTTTAAGTTGAACGTTACAACGAGTGAGACACGTGATGCACTGAGGCGTTTACTGTGACGTTCGCTGCGCCAACTAGCGGTGGAATATCTGAAGCTGGCCCGTAACCCGAATTTTAGCTCGCAACTCAAAGCAAAAAATCAGCCGAGAGATGACTCGTATCTCAAAAAACTCGTTAGTTGGGACACTCGTAAGTCAAGGCCCCACTGTATTTTATATTTGATGCTATATTCTGTGCTTTCTGGCCAGTGTGAACATTTGTGCAGTGTGAAGCCTGCAGGTTTGAATAACACAAATCCCAAACAGTATCATTAATAAATATTAATTATATTGCAGGTTTTGTGAGAATAGATTATAATAGCACGTGGGGTGTAAAAAGTTGTGTATTTCAGTATTTACATTTACAGAATTTAGCATCTTATCCAGAGCAACTTACCACCGAGCAGATGAGTGTTAAGGGCCTTGCTCAGCGGCCCAGCAGTGGTAGATTGGCAGTGCTAGGAATCGAACCCCGGTCTTCAGATCAGTGTGTTTCTCAGTGCTTTTAAGAGTGTTTTGGGTGCATCATCAGAACATTAGTCTTATCACAAGATTTCCATTAGCAATGCTCAAGTAGTTAAACGTTTCTTCACAAGGTTTCTTGCTGCATTGCAGATGTGGACAGATTGCTTCTGAATGTTTATGACTTCACTTCTGACATGGCTGAATGTTTATAAAACAATCTATGCATGCTTAAGTAATGTATACTCACATTAAGAGAACTTTTAAAGCGCTATGGTTACATATGACCTAATGTGCTTATTGGCTGGGCCTTGACGTCTGTTATTTGGTGGTTATGGCTTTGAAGCCATGCACACTAGATGGAGTTGTGCTGGAGAATGTAATGTTATTGTCTAACATTCAGCAGATGGTTTGTCTTGTTTTTTTGTTACCCACATGTATGCTATGGTCGATTGTGGAAAAAATAAGATACAGGTTTTAAAAAATGAACGCACAAAAAAATGGAGAAATAACAGCAGTATGTTTAAAAAATTAGATAAAAAAGCATTAAAAAAATTTTTGTATAGTCATGGTGGGAATGAGGAACATGTAAAATTAGTAATTGACTTACCGGCAGGCAACCACCACCAATTTCTCTGTTTAAGTGTATGATGCACACCCAGAAATACACACAACTTGTTTTTCAGTCATTCCAGCACACTAACATGCATGAACTGGCAGGGAGATGAGTAGTGTGGCCAAAACAGAGGGAAAAGGGAGGAGAAGCTCCAGACACACTATCTTTCAAAGGGCTGGGATAAAACATTTGTGTGTATATGTGTGTGTGTGTGAGACAGAGAGAGAGAGAGAGAGAGAGAGAGAGAGAGAGAGAGAGAGAGAGAGAGAGAGATGTGTCTGTGACTATAATTAAAGAGATGATCTGCAGTTGTACTCATTCCTGTATTCAGTCAGTTATACTGATGCTTAATTAATTAATGGCATTAATTAAGGAGAGAGAGCAAAAACACAAGAAAGAGAGGGAGGGAGAGAGAGAGACCATGGTAATAAATGCAGCAGATCTAAAAGCTGTAGCTGGCTCTTTGAGTCATCTAGTTAAGAAAAGTACACTCATGCAGTCTAAGTAGCCCATGCATGATCTCATCTTCATTCTCATCTCTAGCGAATACCTTTACTTGTTATGTATTATGGAAGCTGATACTTATATTGCAATCTGTTCCTAAAACAATAAAGCTAAATCTTCTTTGGTTAAATAGTCTTTCTGGTGTTGTTCGATAGTTTGCTGTTTGTCTGTCTGCCAGTGCATCTTTAAGCAAACAGGCATGGCAGGGTTTGTTCGGCCCAAAGCACCACAGCACATGTTTCTGCTCCACTCCTTTACTCCTCTCTCCCTGCTTCCCTTCTTCTTGCCAGTTAGTAATAAGAACCATGTGCAAAAGCAACAGTGATGGATGGAAATGTGTGTGTATACGAGGTTGTGTGAGAAAAAGAATGAGAGGGAGAGTGGGAGTGAGTGTGTGCATGGTATGAGCGTTGCAATTGTAGATGTCTGTTTGTCATTACAGACTTAGTCATTTTTGTTTCACAAAAACAAAAAAAGTTCAATACTGTGCAAAAGTTTTAATTACAATAAAACACCAGAGTTTAAGAAAAATGCCTGTAAAGCCAATGTATGAAATGTTTTTAAATGGTGAAACATTCATTATATTAATAAATAGTGTTCTAAAACGCTTCTAAAATTGCTAAAGCTCTGTTATGTAGTTTCAGGGGAAAGTTAAAGGCTGGAACGTTATTTAAGGTCATTTCATGCTACAGAAGAGAACCTGCTACAGTTATTCTGTCTTTTCAGGTGAAATCCCAGATAGCCTTGATTTATTTTTTTTGTTAATCAAAATATGATGTGTTTATTACTTAACAAAAGAAATCTCTGTAACACTGTTTTCTCTTTTTAACATATAATATAGCCAAGCAGAAAAAAAATAACAGAGAAAAATAGATGGTGCCTGCTACAGGACGTTATGTCACACGTTTTTGTTTCACACGTGGTTTCACTTGTGGGTATTATGTGGGAATTACTTTTTGTTTATTACCGGTTGTTGTAACTTATAAAGTATGTTTTTTACCTGCTGTCATTTTTCACCCATACATACAAGCTTTGGATTTCATGCATCCTTTTCTCAGTGGAGGAATGCTCCAGCCCTGCTGACACCACTGCTTTTGTCCCTCTGCTGCCCCCTGTTGCTCAGTTTTTACACTTCATTGTTTAACTTTTTCTGCATTGTCTAAGGAGCCCTGTGTGTGTGTGTTTGTGTGTGTGTGTGTGTGCGTCCAGTCATGCGATCTAGTTAATTATCCAGTTCCAAATTGTTTGCGTAAAATGCTCTTTTGACTACATAACTATCTAAATGTACAGTTTATGTTTGTTAGATAGGTATAAATATAAATAATTATAGGTAGATATGTTTTAATATAATATACTTATTAATTGTTTTATACATAGTCTATTTACTGTGATTCAAGCTCTATTGCCATGGTAAAAACTGTTTTCTTTAGCAACTGCACTGGATTGGAATACTGTAACCATGGTTACCCTCCCCTCATATTCTATTGCCAGGGTTACAACGATTCTCTAAGTGTATCACTATGGTAACGGTTGTCCTTTTGTCCACAGGGATAACACAATATATGACCATAGCAACACAAATGGTAAGATCAATAACAGTTATCATTAAAGAATCATCATAAAATTTTATTGACATTTACTATAACAACTTCATGTTTATACTGTTTATGATATTTCTTTTTTTCCGCAGATAAAACATTGGCAGATAATTTTCAAGGACTTTACTTCTGAAAACTGAAGCCTTTGTTTATTGACAGTCTTGCACTCAGATTTGCTGTGCAAGGAACTGGAAGTTGAGAGAAAAGGACTTGCCATTGGGTCTACTGCACATTGACAGGCAGATATTTACTACCTAAATTATATGACTACTAGTTCAATCTATCAGTTTAGAAGGCAATGAGTAGACTGTCAGGCCGTCTGCGTTCTGGAAGTGTGCGTTCAGGTTGTGAAGCTATGGGTGAGGAGGACTGCAGTGAAGCTCAAAGCTCCTGGATGGAGGATATGGGAACTGGGGTCACTTCAGCCAGAGCAAGTGGCTCTGACCCAGCTGCTTCAACCCACTATAGATTGTTTTCACCTCCATCACTCGCTAATGGTTTAGGTAATCATGACGACCAGTTTCAGCGTCGAGCAAGGAGACGCAGACAGATGGACCATGTGGAACAAGCGCACATGCATGAACAAAGTCATACTCAGTCACATGCACTTCCACAGATGCACATACACCAACAACCACTTTCACAGCAACAAAGCAGTTGCACAGAACACACCGACACACATTTAGAATCTCAAATGCACATTCAATTGGATACCCATGTGCACACTGAGAGAGATGCAAGGATGCACAAACATACACATACAGAGATAGTCAGAGCTTCAACTATGGAAAAGGACACCTCTCTTGTTCCAGAAGATCTGTCTATATCTCCAAAGACCAAACCATACGCTTCCCTTGTCCCTTCAGCCCATCCACTACATACCAAACAACTCTCACAAAACTACTCAGCCCTTCAACCCAGCCTTACATCTACAAGTAATGTAGATACTGAGGAACCCTCTAATACCAGTAAATCAGAGAGAAATCCCTTAACTAACCCTGAGCTAGATCATAGTTCTAGTGCAAGCGAGAATCTTGTCAACACCACTATGGAGGCTGAGAGGAAGTATACCTTGAGGAGTTCAGGTCGTCCACGTTTCCCATGCCACCTTCGCAAGTCATCTCGTTTACGCAGAGCTGCAGAGGATAATATAACAAAAAGAGAAGTAGAACAAAAGGAGACAGCAGAGGATAGGAACATCTGGAGAGGAGAACAGATTAGACCAAAAGAAGTGTGTCATGTAGGTGTGTCTGTGGCTGCTTTATCCCCTGAGATTTTACCAGCTTCTGCTAATTCAACTCGTTTGGTGCCAAATCATAGTGTAGGAATATCATATGAGAAGACAGGAAGTGAAGAAAGAACTATGATTCAGAATACACAAAAAGCTAAACAACGAGGTCCTTTTTTAGGTGTGAGAAAGATAGTGGTAAAAATCGCAAGAATCCCTGTGCATCTTAGTCGACGACAGAAAAGTTATAAGATCTCCTCTCTGGAGCCGGCGGCAATGGGATCACATGGGGAAGGTTGTACTGTAGGCGAAGCAACAGAAGCAGGAACTGGTGGAGAGACTGGTACAAGGGAACCCACTGCTCTTCTCCGAATGAAAAACAATGGAAAGAGTGTTATGGTGATGTTTCCCCCAGGAGAGCTACCAGTCATCTTAAAACGGCGACGAGGGCGGCCTCCTAAACAGGCTTTACCAGGACAGCCTGACATGCATGAGACTAGAGCTGGAGCTGCAAGTGCTGCAGAACCCAAGAAACCTCGGAGGCGTCGAAGAGTAAAGCTACCTTCCCCTCTGCCCTCATATGTTAATGACACAAATGATGTAAAAGTCGAATACGCAGATGTTCTCTCTAAACTGGCGTTTTTAAACCGGCAACCTCCCAGTACTGGTCGCTGTTCTCCACCACGCTGTTGGACGCCAACTGAACCTGAGACCTTCCATACATCTCCAGAAAACCCAAACCTGTCCACTCTTCTTCATCGCCTCACAGGCTTTCGTAGGCGAGGTGGCCGTGCAGGCTGCATGGGAGGGAGGGGAGGGGGTATGACTGGATGCTCTGAAGCATTTAAACGGTCCTTCAGTGATTTCTTTGAGACAATGGGCAAAAAACGCAAAGTTCCTCAGTCTGAACCAGGAGCTCCTCGTAAAAGAGGAAAAGGACTTGCTGGTGGAATGAAGAGGGCAACATTGAGTGAGCAAGGTAGCCTGGCACCTGGAGAAAAGAGTAGAAAGCGGCATTCACGAAAGAATGGAACTTTAAAAGGTGGTCAGGGAGCTCTAGATCAAGACTGGCCAAATGGAAATAGTGGTTGGGGAGAGAAGTGTGATCCAGATCTAGGTAATTACCATGGCTCATGTTCACCTCGAGGAAGCTTTTCATCTGCTGAAACTATCAAAGGGGGTGTGTACCATAGCCCTGGAATGAGAGGAGCTGGTGGTTCAGAGGAATGTCAAGGAATGTTTGCAGGATATTTTCGTTCTCTACTTGATTCAGATGACTCCTCAGATTTGCTGGACATCTCTATGTCCAGCCCTACAGGACAAGATGCTCGGAAAATCACTCCAGGATATGAAGGCAGCAGTCCAGGTGCAGCCCATTGCTGGTCTCCTGCATTCCCTAAAAGAAGCCCGAAAGTAGCAGCCTGTACTGGGGAGGGGACCTCCTTTTCCTCAAACCAATCCCATAGCAGCTCTGCAACTAGAACGCCATATTTATTCAGTGTATCGCAAATATCCCCAACCACAGCTTTCCCAAAATCTCCTGCTCTTTCGCTCTCTCGCTCACCCAGTTCTCCTCATCCTGCCTCTGGATTTACCCAATATCCCTCCACTTATAGTGGAAATGTGCCTCAAGGAGCAGGCATTACCCCAATGATACAGCAGCAGCACAGATCAAGTGACTGCAGCTTTGCGTATGGCACCAAAACTCCCCCTGCTTCATTATCACAACGCCACATAAATTATTCAAATTATCAAGCCTCTACCAAGCGACAATATAGTGCATATTCTGGGCCAACCCAGCTTTCCATGCAGCAGAATGAGTCTACTGGTCCATCATCCCCAAGTGGAAGTTACATGTCAATTTCAAAGACTAGCTCCTTCTCCTCATCCTCATCTCCTCCTGAAGGTTCAAAACAATACCAGTGCTCTGCTCCTTGGGGTCACAGACAAGGAGGATCTACCTGGGGTGGTGATGGATTTGGTACTCATCAGTTCCATGGCTGCTCTGACTATGGAGTCAGTGGAACAAGCTCTGAGTCCAAAGACATCCTGGACATTTCAAATTATACACCCCAAAAGGCAAAGCAGCGTCCTTGCCCTGACACATTTTCAGAGTCCTCCTCTGATTCCTCCCACACAGGGATAGGAAGCATGGGGGGAACATTCTGCCCCAGGGATCCACCAGTATCTGAGGGGCAGTCAAGCCTGTCAAGCCTGGAGAAGCTGATGTTAGATTGGAACGAAAATTCTGCAGGCCCCTCGTATAACTGGAGTCAGAATGTCTTGTTTCAAGGAGGGACAAAACCAGGCAGAGGACGAAAGAAACGGTCTGAGGCACAGAGTGAGAAGGAAACAGGCCATATGCCTCCTGGATCTCCTGCTAGTCCTCCAGTTCATGGAGGAGGACCAAAGCGGAGTGCTTCTGCAGGCCGACAAGCAAGGGGGAGTAGGGGCAGAGGAGGCTTTTCCCCTTGCCAAAGAGAGAGATCTTTAAATCCAAAACCTCAAAAACTTCAAAAGCCAGCAGCAGGGCAGATGACTTCATCAGGGGGACTATACCAGGAAACATTAGATTATTACAGTGGCGATAGTAGTAGCCTTTCACCACTAAGCCTTGCCCCTGAGATCTGTGACTACCCCTCTCCCTACTCTGGCCATACGTCTACTCCATCTTCTGATGAAAGATTTGCCCATGTTTACCCCTCTGACTCCACCTCACTTTCTCCAAGCTTGTCAATTCAATCAGATGTTCTAAAGCAGCACCCTAAACCAACACCTCCCCCACAGACATATGGGCACACTACCCGAACATTCAGCCCTACTTTGTCCCCTAGTCCTCGCCTTCCACCACAGTGCAGCTCAGCCATGAGTCCACACCGTGTGCCAAAGGACCAATTTTCACAGTATGACTCACCCAGTTATAGTAGCTCTCCTTGCTGGTATGGGCAGAGTGGGAGTGTTGCTCATAGTCCACAAAGCTATGATGACCTGCGCTCCACTGCCATCACTATTCCCTCACAGAAACGGGAAACACCTCTAATTAGCCCTGGGATGAGAGCCCCATCCCATTCTTCTTATGCTACATCTTTACTACGAGGACATACTATGTCCTCTTCTTGTTTGAGTCAAGACTCTTCTCCCCAGCATGAGGAGCTGGGTTATCATGGTAATATGGACACCTATGCATCTGTGGGGAACCGATTTGTGTCCCAGAGTTCCAGAGGGGGGGTTCTCTGCCAACTGTTGGATCAACCAACTGATGAAGGCTTCACTGTCACCAGCCTGTAGTTCGTAGTATTGCACCATTTCAATGAAGGTGAGATATTACTTCTTAAACATGCTTGAGACAAGGATAATCAAGTAAATTAACATCTATTTGTAATTATCATTTACTAGCACTTTGAAATTTTTAAACATATGTTGCTGTTGTGATGCATGGTCAAAACTTATAAGTATGATCAATTTGCACTCTTTCCATGTTTGTTTATAAATTGTTTCTTTTCTTTCAACAGATGACTTGGACTGCACCATTTTCATATCTTTTTAAATATTTTATAAGAATGTGATGCTACAGAAGAAGCTTGTTAGATAGGATTAAGGAGATTTGGTGATTTGGAACTGTGGACTAAGATGATTTCTTCAGCAGTGACAATCAAGACAACATGCACACACAGACGCACACACACACACACACACACA
The DNA here is from genome assembly GCA_028566295.1 of Liobagrus marginatus. Classification (NCBI taxonomy): domain Eukaryota; kingdom Metazoa; phylum Chordata; class Actinopteri; order Siluriformes; family Amblycipitidae; genus Liobagrus; species Liobagrus marginatus. The sequence continues at coordinate 7,241,972 of JAOUQX010000023.1, forward strand.
CACACACACACACACACACACACACACACACGCACACACATAAAACAGCACATGCATACAGAGAGATAGTAGTTCTGACATGCACAAGACCAGTTGTGAAGGTTGAGTGGAACTGGGTTTTTTTGGATGGACAGACATACTGCTAATATCAACTAGAAGAACTCCAGTGAACTACAGAAATCCTCATAATGCAAATATTACTCATTTAAACAGAAATTCGAATATGCCTGCTACAGTGGTTCAACATGACATGAAAGATCATGCAAAATGTTTTTGGAATTTACTCTGTTTTTCCTCTGCTGGCTCTCTTTCTGTGTCTATCTGTCTCTTCTAGTCTTAACATCATTTCTGGCCTTGTCAGTATAGAGTAATTACTTTCTCACCAGAATCTACCACCTTTACAGGGTTCTTGTTGGTGACCCTGCTCCCTACACAGACTTTATCCCCCCTTATCCCCTTATGTCTGCTCCAAAATACCAGCATCTGTACATAAGTCGCACCACCCAACTAAACACCAGAAATAACAATTCAGTGACAAATAACTAAAGTATAGCAATTACAGAAATGTAGAAAGCTTTGTAAATTTATTACAAGATTATGATAAGAATGTTACAGAATTTCTGTTAAGACATGTAAGACGTGATGTCAATTTATAAGTGACTTTAAATGGTTCCACTTGATGCTGTGTAAATTGTTGCTGCAATCATTTTTAGCAAGAGTGGATTGGTCCAAAAGAGTTTGTCTGAATCAATTGCCTTCTTTTCCTGTTCTTGATCACATCCTGCAGCATGGCCATACCCCGCCCAACACCCAGTTCTTGTCTCTGTTTTTTGTAATTTTCTGTCAGAAAGACAGACGCTCATGCACTGACCCCAAAGATGCTGCTCTGGCAAAAGTGCTGAGAGGCCAGTCTTTCTGTGGAGGTCTGGAACTCAGGGTGTGGACAATGCCTAATCTCATCTGCCCCCTCCCCTCCTTTTTTCTCTCTCCACTGTTCTTATTTCTTGTGGTCTGCTGTGTCGTACAGTGATTTTTTTGTGAGGAAATACTGTATCTGTCTGTTCCATATACTGTATCTAAGGTTGGAATATTTAAATACACATTCTGTACTTATCATTGCGTAACTCTGTCCAGCCTCTGCTCTGTGAAGTGGTGTAGAATGGTGTGAGAAAGTTGCACACTAGACAAAGCAGGCAAAACTGAGATTTAAGAAAAGAACAAAATATATTATTACAATTTTTACTTACTATAAATTGTAATCACATGAGAAACTATCTATTTTTAAAGCAATAGATTTATAAGACCTTTACACGGTTAGTAGAGGGATGGTCTGGAGGAGGCCTGCAAGTACAAAACACAAATCATCAATTTAAATCAATATTCAAATCATATAAGCATTTTTTAAAAGTGCATCCATAAAGGATAACAGAAAATCAGAAAATGAAACATTAAAATCAAAAGCACAACAAACATATTCAGAAACATTAAATGAATTTTTAAAACTGTAAATCTTACTGAACATTACACATGCTTAATGCTGACTGGACACAATGTCTATCACAGGAAAGCAATTTTTCAGTCTGTTATCAGGTTACCCTGTGAAGAGCGTTAATTTGTAAACACGTATTATTGTGCGGACTAATTCTATTCAAATAACCCATCTTAGTGTAAGCTGTTTTGTTAGTGTAGCATAATTATACTTTTAAATATAGTTTAAAGTTGACAGCATATCTAAAATATGAATTATCAATTATGAACTATATCTAGAATCCCTTAGCTGTCTGTTTTCTGCAGTGTCACATACTGATACACTCTGGCACCAATTATATTTAAATTATTTTTTCTTGGCACATAGACAACCCTACACAGTATGACTAATAAAATGTAGCAACAAGCATGATAATGAATAAGGATGTTTAAGTTCTGTTTCAAGGGAATGTTTGTGTGTTTCTGTTTTTGCTGTTCTGATTTCATATTTGTTTGTGTTTTTTTCAGTTTTCTGTTGTGTTTTTAGTTTTGTAACTTGATTATTGCTGCATTTTTTTTTAAATATACTGTTGTGTTTTGATATACTACTGTGGCACAGTAATATAGTGGACAACATTGCTTCTTCATAGTTCCAGGGTCCCTGATTATATTCTGTGCTCTTACTGTCTCTGCAATGTGTTGCATGTTGTAACATTTAAGCTCGACGACACCGCTGTCTGAGCTGTACACTCCGGTTGCGGTGCAGAAAGACCCGGTATGCAAGGCGCTTGAAAGATAAAGTCTCTT
>JAOUQX010000023.1:7314195-7327899 GCA_028566295.1 Liobagrus marginatus
GTGTGTGTGTGTGTGTGTGTGTGTGTGTGTGTGTGTGTGTGTGTGTGTGTGTGTGTGTGTGTGTGTGTTTTCATAAACTCAATGTGCATTTGTTTGCAACAATCAATTCATTCATGCCAAAAAGAATCTTCTTCTGTGATTTCCTGACAATGACTCTGTGTTCATTTTTCAGATTTTTATTGAAATGAAAAGCAATATACAGTAGATAAGACTAGATTTTAGAATTGGTTGTTAAATTATTTCATTAATATAGATTTTTGTTTTACTGCTGTTCTCACTACATGTTGAGAAACATAAACTGAGAATCTTGGTTAAAAAAAAAAAAAAGATGAATGACCTCTTTCCTTTTTTTAGGCCCCTAAGCCAGGCCCTTATGTCAAGGAAATGCAGGATGCTGCCATGTTTTACACAAACCGTGTCCTGAAGGATTACAAAGACAAGTAAAGCCTTTAGTGGGTTATCTATGTATTTGTTTTATTTTCCCCCATAACCATTTGTTATTATTCTACTACCTTATTCTATAGAGACAAAACTCATGTGGACTGGGTCAAAACCTACTTGTCAATCTGGACTGAGCTGCAAGCATACATAAAGCAATATCACACCACTGGACTGGCCTGGAGCAAGAGTGTGAGTCACTTGTTGTCTAGTTCTGGCTCTAATTGTATTGCTGTTGTTTATTTTGCTATTGAGGTTTCGAGTAAATATAATGGTGTAGTTTTTTTTATTTAGTTATTTATTTTTTTTAAATTGTTTTGTGTCTACCACAGGGTCCAGTTGCCACAGCATCTGGTGCCTCTGCTGCATCAAGCGGTGGCGCTCCTCCTCCTCCAGGCCCTCCTCCTCCAGCTGCTGATCTTGAAAAGGCAGGAGGTGGAGATGCAGGTGCCGTTAGCCGTAATGCTCTCTTTGCCTCCCTCAACAAGGGAGCTGACATTACTAAAGGTAAAATTAGTCAAAGCTATGATGAATGGTGTTAATTTTCTAGCTGATTTGTTTTAATAGTTTTGGTTGTAAACAAAAGGTCAGACTCAAAGGCTTACGAAAAGCAAATTATGTTTGTTATTAAAAACCATTAATTTGCGAAATGATGCACTATTACATAATGGGTTTATTTTACAAAGCCTTACAACTATAAGACAAATCTATGGTGTATTTATAACAATGTTGCTTGAAAACTGTTTGATTTTGAATGTAGCTTTTTCAGCATGCATTTTGAAGCTATAACAATCAGGAATATTGCTTGAGCTGATAAGTCAGCTGTAAACATGAGTATGCTAATTAGCTAATCAGTCCTCAAACCATCGTATAAATGAAGAGTAGCGTTATAGTAATAGTGCAGCAATTACTAGGGCATTCCTTATTTAGAGAATTTTTGATACAACAAACTGATCTTAAAGGTTCTAGGGTGAGGACAGGGTTATGTTCTGTCTTAAACATCTATGCATGTTTAATACACTTTCAGGACTGAAGCATGTGTCTGATGACCAGAAGACCCACAAAAATCCTGACTTGCGGTCTCAAGCAGGCCCCGTGCAGCCAGAACCCAAACCTTTATCAGCCGGCCGGCCAACAGCCACAGCTACCCCGGCCCGCACTTTGCCTCCCATAATGGAGTTGGATGGCAAAAAATGGCGAGTGGTAAGTTCAAATAATTGCCATGGTGTTTGTGAAATGAAAAATGTAAGCTTTCAGCTTCTCTAATTCTGTTGTCTTTAATATAATTAATAGGAGAACCAGGAAGGTGCTCAGGGCCTTGTGATCAGCGACACAGAACTCAAACAGGTTGTTTATGCCTTTAAGTGCAACAACAGCACTCTGCAAATAAAGGGAAAGATTAACTCCATCACTGTAGGTATGGATGTGACACCAACCCTGCTTCACATAGATGTTTTGATAAAACTAACTGATTCGTATTTAAATACTAATTTTTCAAATAAAATTCCTTTTTAAGCTTAAAACATGTTTGACCCATGTCACTTTCTCCGTAGACAACTGCAGAAAATTGGGCCTTGTTTTTGATGACGTTGTTGGCATTGTGGAGGTAATCAACTGCAAGGATGTTAAAGTTCAGGTTTGTATATGTATTGTACACTATATGATTATTATATTATATTTGTCTTGGGTTTATTAAATGTGTTTAAAACAAGTTTTAAAACGTTTTATTCAAAGTGGGCATTCAGTAAATTTGACAAACATTTTGGTATATGTGGTAGTAGCTTTGTGACTTATTGGCTCCTATTTAAATGTCTTTTGTATATGAAGGTTTTGGGCAAGGTTCCAACCATTTCCATTAATAAGACTGATGGTTGCCACGTGTACCTCAGTAAGGATTCGCTGTCGTGCGAGATCGTCAGTGCCAAGAGCTCAGAGATGAATGTGCTTGTGCCTGGCCAAGATGGAGATTTTGTAAGTGTTCGAGTTAATTATTTAAATAATAAATGGAATGTCTAAATTAATGTGTAGTGTGCTGATTAATTAATTGTTGTTTTTTTTTGTTTTTTTTCCAGACTGAGATTCCTGTTCCTGAGCAATTCAAAACTGTATGGAATGGCAAAAAGCTGGTCACCACAGCCACAGAGATTGCAGGATAAAGGCCTCACCTATGATGCTTCACCCCCTTTGCCAATACCTACCTGACTGACCAACTAGCCAATCACAAATTAAACACAAATGGTAATCTTGTCTGCACCCCCATTAGACAATTAGTGGTAGGGATGAACATTCCTTCAGGCAAGGAAATTGCTGTTTGCTTTATGCGGTGTAGTGTAAAAAAAAATTTTTTAGTCAATTTGTTCAATAGTCATTCCTTTGTTGCCAACAATCAAGATGTTTTGCTGTGTTCAAGCATTCCATAGGAAATAAAATATGAGCAGCCAAATTATGCATTTATTCTTCATATTTGTTAGTTTTGTCTAGTTGGTTTTATAATACATTTTCGTTTAGTTTGCTTTACATGGGTTATAAGGTTGTCTTAGTGAGTTCTGTTATAAATATGCAAACCTGGTCTAAAGAAGACGACAATTTTGCTACCATTTTAGATGCTGATGGTGAATTTTTGTTTCAGCATTAATTAAAACCAAGAATTGTCATCAACCAATTTTGGTAAATACTGTATTTGGACAAAATAATAGATTAATGGTGTAAATTTGTCCTTAATACTGATGAAATTATAATAGAGGCTGTAATAGATGGATTGTCTTCCATTTTAATTTGTATTCCAGGACCGAGCACATTTCCTTAAGCACTGTAACGTAATATTTAATAATAGGAGTTACTTCAAAGACCGTGGTCTTGTATGAATGCCTTAAATGTTAGACCTAATGCTACAGAATTCCTGTTGAGACTCAGGAGGTCATCATTAAACAAAGCAGTTATCCGTGTAAATCCATCAGACATTATTTTTTCTTAATCCTTTTAAAAGCCTTTCCATTCTCATAGCACTCAGGTTATGTATGATTTCTTGTCTTTACAGTTTTAAATTTGGTCATCAATTTTAACTCATTATTAGTACTGGAGTAAGTTAACATTAAAATGGTTACAATTAATGTCACTGTTTTGTCTTCACTTTGTGGTTGAAATATGTAAATTAATCTTACACACATTTTTCCATTTTAGGTCCTCTTTTGAGGCTATAAATCTATAGAAAGTATCAATGTAATTTTAGAAGCAAAAATGCTAGTTAGAAAAAAAACCTGTCTGCTAGTTTATCCTTTTCTTGCACCTTGGGACTAAACCTCTATGCAGAGAGAAGAAGCAGAAACGTACTGTGCATATGGTGGGGTCATCTTTTAAAAGAAAATAAGTATCCATTAAAATCATTATACCGGTTATCACAGAATCAAATCAGACCTGCCTTGCTCTCTGACCACAAAATAAGACATGCCCAGAAATAGTATTCAGTATCACCACTTACCTAAATCCTATTAGCATACCAAACACTGATACATTTAATTACAAAACTGTCCAACAAATGTTCACATTTGCACTCTGCTCTCATTTTGTATTCCAAAACTTCAGCTCACGGTTTCTGTACCTGTCATTTTGTGTGAAGTGAAGGCTGCTGGGAACATATGAGATTAAATGACAAAGGAATCTGAATCAGTGTTTAAGATACTGAATTTTATATCCAGGGAGCATAAATTAAAACACGCGTATGGCTGACAATTTTAAAATAAGAACTTGTTGCATAAAATATCTATCTAGCTATCCATCAGGGAACCTGATACAAACTAAGCTCTGTAAATCAGATGCACTAAAACAAAGAAGAAGAAAAATCACAAATAGTAAAGAATTAAATGAATATAACTGATTTTAAAATGTGGGTCTTAAAACCAAAAGGAAAATAAACCTAGTGAGAGAAATGTACAGTAGGTAAGTTTAAAAACAAAATAAATACAGGGTTAGAGATCACAGGAGACCGTGGAGTTATTACAGGCTTGGTCAAAATTGGTTTGGTTACTGGAGGTTCACCTACTCTTACAAAGAAATACAAAAACAACGTACAGAAATTCCAACCGTGTGCAAGTTAAGTTGTCAACCTTTTTTGATATTTTTACTTAAAAGCATTATGAATCCAGGCTGAGGTTCAGGTGAGTTTGATTCGTCCCAGGTTGACTTAAAGAAACATCAGTGCAATAAAACAGGTGATTTATAGTTAGTGTGTAATGCATCATTAGGCGTTAAGCTGTTAGTTCGGTGTAATGATGTGGTATTAACACAGGTAGCTGGGTGATTACCGCAAATAGGGGATTAACTTGGCGTTAAACCACTCTCTAGTAAACTGTAAATGATCTCCGTCAGTGTCAAGAAACACCAGTTTTGCAGCTTTATCCATCGCTGCCAGTCCCAGGCGATCCTACACAACATCACAAGACACACTTATGGTTGCCTGGCTTGAAACCTAACTAGCAAAACAGGTAGTAGAATAGAGGCTTGTGGGAGTTAAATTCCTAAAGTTTGAATATTTCTAATCATGGATGGATCTAAACTCAAACAGAAATGAACTAGGAAAGAAACCCCTGTGCAATGCTTACCTCTTTATATAAGGTACTTTCCTGCAAAGTCTCAGTCTCCTCAGCCTGACCAGTTTTGAAAAATCCAAACCACTGAAACGAGGAAGTAATAAGCAAAAGCTATGCAACTGGTGAGATTTTTAGCGAGTAGATTTTAATACAAGGCATTTTACCTCAGATATCACAGGGTCTACAACGGTGTCTTGTAGAAACTTCACCATCACAAATTTCTCCAGGGACATGAGGTTTTTTTTGTAGGTCTCATTCACAACCTTTAAGAATGGCAATAAGTTTACAATAAAACACCATTTCATTTTCAGATCCTATTTTTCACATACATGCAGTGAAATGTTTTTATTCCGCATATCCCAGCGTATGAATTTGAACGCTGGGGTCAGAGCGCAGGGTCAGCCAGAACGAACGGTGCCCCTGGAGCAACTGTGGTTAAGGGTCTTGCTCAAGGACCCAATGATGGTAGCTTGCCTGGTGCGAGGCTCGAACCCCCGACCCGCTGATCACTGAGCCAAAGATGCGTTCTTATCTTAAACCTCATGTTCCAAAACATTAACCTTTCACATGCCACTTATAATACAATAATAATTCATTCGTTCTTATTTCAGAAACGAATAATCAGATTCTTTTGTATTTCGCTTTCCTCTAAACAATTCTTGATGAAAAACTCAGACGTACCCGTTCTTGATTTATATCAGCAAGAAACAAGCTGTGCTGCTTGTATAAGTTATCGTTGAGTGGATCGTGCCAGTACTGCGCCTGCACCAAGCTAAAGCAAAACAATGTCAAGCATTTAAAAGTGAGAATTTAGAGGAATAAAAGCTACACTGGGGTGATGTGATGTATTAATACCCCAACGGTTATCATCATTTCCTAATAATGAAAAACTGTTAATTTTGTCACATACCACAGCATGTTTACATTTACAATTAATTAATGAGCATGTGCCTTAATTGTTGCATATTGTTAGAAATATTAAACACCACCTGACCAGCAAGATTCATCAAGTCAATCGCACAGTTATATAAAGAGAAAAGGTGACTCAGATTTGCTATGGTTGAGAATCAATGACTAGCTGTAAAACGGTCACTACTGTAAGAGAAAAATCCCAATCTCACTGTTTCTGCAATGCATCTGTGTAGGCCCCAGAGTTAAGTGCCTTCCGGATCCAGTCACAAATATGAGAACTCTCACCAGGACAACGAGGCAAACCATAAACTCCTGTGTAGCAAAGAACAAAAAAGAAACAAAGACAAGCCAAAAAAAGATGCAACAAACCTGAACAAGTTATTAACACAACAGTGTATAATAACGTCAAGTTATTGCCACATAATTGGGAGTTTAACTTCTATCTACAGTTTTTCCATTTCTTCTTTACCTTTCCATTTTCTTCCTAAATTCCCTCTTACCTTCCAATAATCACTTGCTGCTTTTTTTTCCCCAAACTTGAAGTACCTATGGATTACACTTTTAAACGCTTGCATGTTTTTTTCTGTTTTCAACTAAACGGCTATTTCACTACCTTGATGCTGTCCACCGACTGAGATGAGAGTCTTCATCGGAGGACGGGGACATCTCTGTGCGACAGCACGTCTGAGAATAGCACGAATAGAAACAAAACAAAAGATCATCATAAATTGACTTCAGTTTAACCCTACTGTACAGTACTTACAGAAACTGTGCACCCTGAGAGAAGCCCATCGCATTGTATCCTTCCTTCAGTTTAGGGTCCTGTGCGATTATATTACACGCAAAGGCCACTTGCTCGTTAACATCCACGAAAAATCCACTTTCTGTGTCCTGAAATACAGCATTAACAACAATATGAAAAAGATGGTTCCTTTTGGACATAAAAATGAAAACACAAACATTAAATTAATCTTGACATTTAACGCTAATACCTCTACAATCGTTTTTCCAATCATGAGAGACAGCACGTATATTCCAGGCAACTCCTCTTCCACCATTTTCTTTATACCCCCCATGCTCATAGGGTTGCAGCAGTTATCCCCTATATAAAAACGATTGGATTACAGAAGTTATTTTACAAATTGGTTGTATTTTAATGCCTTCTGTCTGGATTTATTTCATTCATAGGTGGAATAGACCTTAACTTTCAGTTGGTCACTGCCATTGACAAATTTAGTTTTAGAGTTAATTAATTAATTTCCCCTTCTTACAGCAGTCTTTCCTTGACTTATTCATTCATCAGTAAACACTTTATCCTGATAATGGATTGTAAGCCTATCCCCAGGACACAATGGAAAATGAGTCTATTTATTACAGGGCACATTTACATCAAAAAGTAAATTACTTTCACTGATCAAACAACCTTTAGATTTTTGAACAATGGAAAGAAGCCAAAGCATCCACAAAAAACCCCACACTGTAACCCATGCATGTGATGTGATTGCACCAGAGACCCTAGAGCTACAAGTTCCTCTTGCCTGCTAATGCACCCAATTATTATATGCATTTGCACTTTATATAATCCCCATAAATTATGTCGTCATGGTTACTATTAGTAAATACTGGACACTACTGGTCTTACCCATGCCATGCCAAATAACCAGAGGGATGGATGTATTGGACCCTTGAGCTGCTCCTGACAGTAAAAGCACTGATCCAAAGAACAGCAGCGTTGCCATGTTGAATCTTTAAATAAAAACAACAAAACTCACAGTTCACATGATGGAAGAGAAAAAAAAACAAAAAACACGTGACCAAGAGAGAAACAACCAGCGAGATGTTTCTCAGCTACAAAAAAAAAGCCCCGTGTGGTTATGACGTCATTCATTTCTACAGCGTTTTCACTTGGATTTAGGCCCACCACTAAGCATTAAACATTCATCAAAATGACCATAAACAATACATTAAAGTTTACTTCCTTTATCTGCTTTTATTAAACAGTTTAATCCTCTATCTGAGCAAGACTTACAATTTGTAGCTGCAAACTACGCATACTTACCGAGTAACTTCCTGAATACGGCAATGAATCATGTGACAGTTTTTTTTTCTTCAAACGCACGTGAATTCGCTTTGTAGCTCGATGTGTTTTAGATCATGGGTGAAAACTATCCACATACGTTACAGTGCAGTGTTTCTCTAAGCGTTCACTACTAAGTCTTCCGGTCTCTTAAGTCACATGACAGACGCGGGTGCGTTCACTGGGCGCGTGGCCTGCGCACATTCAGCTTTATCCAGGTTGTGTACGCGTTCATTTTCCGGATTGGCTAGTTAACAAGTTGCTACATTGAACACACTGTGCCGGTTTCAACCAAAAACCACAATAACAACAGGACCGACTGGATACGTAGTTCCTAATGTAGCACAAGAACTTAGAACGTTATATATTTAACTAAGAACAAGAAACAATGTTGAATTAGAACGATAAAAAGTCAGTTATTCTACACCAGCATTTTTTTTTTTAGAACACTTACACTTAATGGTAAGCAAACTCTAATACGATATGAGATACAGTATATGTTTATACAGTACAAATACTCATATATCCCACCACTTTGTGAATTTTAAAACTAGTATTGTTTTGCTTGTTTATGTTTAAAGTTGTGTATAACGTAATACAGACAGCAAGTGATGAACGTATAACACTGTAATAAAACCGTATGGAGAAGTCTACTGTATATGCATTTTGGATTTTTTATTTTTTTTGGAATATTGCCTCCTGAATATTATATAAATAGTATTTTACTATTTATTACCCGCAGTAACCTTTCTTGAGATTTTCGTCCCATCTAATTTGGTTAAAATAGCCATGCAATATTTTTTTTCTGTTTTCAGTATAATATAAGAAGAAAAGGATATTAACAGTTTTGTTTTAAAAACTGAGCTGTTTAAACACTTGAATAATATAACCTACATTAACATATCGCAATGAATATTCAGTGTAATAGACTGACTTAACGTCTATCTTGTCTATTTTTAGGAAGTTACTTTAAGAACATTCGTGAGTTCTAGGGAACTTGAGTTGATCACATGTAAAACGTACATTTACTGTAATAAGATTCCCCATATCGTAAACACCGGCATGAATTGTTCAGTTAAAGTTTAAGATGTGCAATAAGATAAGGACAGAATTGTGTAGCTTAAAGCAGACTCTAGTAAAAGTGTAGTTTTGGGCTGCTGATGGCATATCAACCACAAGCTCTTGCTCCACATGCAGGAAATCATTACAATTGACACACTTTCTGTAATATTCAACTGTGCTTATTGTATCTGCCCACATAGAAACACTTGTTCTCAGTGTTATAGATACAAGAAGTTTAGAGCTCATTGGTAGGTCCTTTAACAGAATTGTTTTCTGATGCAGAGCTTGTGAACACAATGGTTTGATGAGAACATCTTAACATTGTCACACTTCAACATTCATAATGGCTCTACATGCTGGCTGGTCTATTTCCTCTATTGTGGAGGATCAAGATCAAGAGGAAACACCCCTGCTACAGAAACAAGAGGAACAATGCACCGGTTGGTTTCTTGTGTTATATTTAATTATAATAAATATATATATTTCAGAATTACTGAACTGATTCCGGCCGGCACGGTGGTTAGCACGTCTGCCTCTCAGCAAGAAGGTCATGGGTTCAATTCCCATTGAATGAAAGAACCAAGGTCTTTCTGTGTGGAGTTTTCATGTTCTTCCTGTGCTTGTGTGGGTTTTCCCCGGGTACTAGCGTGAAACACATGTGATTGTGCGTAGGTGAATTATCTACTCTAAATTGCCGATAGGAATGAATGTGTGTGTGAATGGTTGTCTGTCTCTAAGTGTTAGTCCTGCAATTAACTGCTGATTGTCCAGGGTGTACCCTGGCTCATGTGCTAAGTTAGCTTGGATAGGATCCAGTGCCCTGCAACCCTGAACAGGATAAGAGCTACACAATGAATGAATAATTCTAATGAATGAATAATTATATATGTATACAAGCCGAATTCCTGAACAGTTGGGATGCATTTTAAATTTGAATAAACTGTAAACTAATAGACTTTTAAATCACATGAGGCAATTTTTTTTTCACAATAGAACATATAACATAACAAATGTTAAAACTAAGAAAATTTTCAATTTTATGCACAAAATACGCTCATATCAAATTTGACACCAAATTCAAACAAAAGTAAGCCATGTTGAGGGTCGGCCTGCAGACCCTGAGTAGTGATACAACAATGCATTTAGAAAAAGGTCTGAAAAAGGTCTCAATGATTTTACAAGATGAGTAATGTGAACCAAATACTAAATTCGATACTGAATTTAATATTGAATGTGTGTGTGTGTGTGTGTGTGTGTGTGTGTGTGTGTAACAGTGCATCCTCAGTGCTGCTCTGTGCGATACAACCTGGCCTTTATGATGTTCCTTGGCTTCGCTGTGGTCTACGGGCTTCGAGTCAATCTCAGCGTAGCCATGGTCGCAATGGTCAATACAACTGCTACCCAGACCAATGGCAGTGAATCAAATGAATGTCCAGCATCTTCTACTACCTCTAACAGAAGCAATGATAAACCTGATGAGCCAGATGGAGTAAGTGATTTAGGCCCTCGTCCCGTTATAGCATATGTGTGAAGAGAAATGTCATTGATTGATCTTTTTGTTTAAAAGCCACACTGCACTCCCTGGTTTCCTGTGGATATATATTATATATAGCTATTTTCCACTTTCTGGCTCAATCTTATCTTTCTCAGGTACCAAGATACCCATGGAATCCTCAGACTCAGGGAATGCTTCTGGGGGCCTTCTTCTTTGGGTACCTTTTCACCCAGGTGCCCGGGGGCTACCTGTCAGGTCGCTGTGGAGGGAGTTGGTTCCTGGGAGGAGGCGTTTTGGGTACAGCCGTCCTTACCATCATCACGCCGCTGGCTGCTGAGCTTGGGGTCAATTGGCTACTTGCTTTAAGAGCTCTTGAGGGTTTTGGAGAGGTGAAAACATTAAAGGTTTTTTAAATAGCGATATTTCACAATTCGTTTTATGTAATACTAACAACTAATGATTTTGTGTTTTTAGGGTGTGACATTTCCTGCCATGATGGCGATGTGGGCCTGTTGGGCACCCCCACTAGAGAGAGGGCGTCTGATGACTCTCTCAGGAGCAGGAGGAAATTTTGGAGCATTTATTGCTTTTCCTCTTACAGGCTTTATATGTCACAGTCTGGGCTGGCCTTCAGTCTTCTACTACTGTGGTAATGAGCTAATATCTTTATTTTACTAAAACATGTTTTAAACTTTATTAAATATCATTAAAAGTTATTTTCACATAACTTATGTGTGATATGCATTGAATTGTTTGGTAGATTTTGAAACCATTTTAGTTGGCACTGACATAGAAATTGGTCTCTATTTCACATTCTGCCGCCAGGGGGAGCAGGATGTCTTTGGGCAGTATTGTGGTTTATCATGGTGTCAGATGAACCTCGCACACATCCAAGAATAAGTGACAAAGAAAGAGAATACATTATCAACTCTATAGGCGCAGAGGTATTAACTGATCAGCAGTTCATAATGACTTACGGAAAAACAAGTGGAGTATTTTTGCTACATAAATGTTTAAATGATGCTCACTGAGGGATATTAAAATCTTTGACCCCTCTCAGTTGCTTTACAATGTAAGTAGATGCAGTGGTTTGACAGCATTTTGTCTGATAAATGTCAATGTTGGTTTAAATATATGGATACTGTTTAGGCCTAAATAAAATTACTATTACCTGATGTAAACTTTTAAAAAGAAGAAGATGCTGTGTATAGCGTTCTGTTCTCTACTATACAGGGAGGCTCTCATGGTTGGTCAGTGCCGCTGTGGCCCATGGCGTCTTCAGGCCCTCTTTGGGCCATCATCATCACCCAGATGTGTTCTAACTGGTCTTACTACACTTTGCTTACTTCGCTGCCTACCTACATGGACACAGTGCTGCAATTTGACCTGCGTAAGGTTAGAATTCTCAAATGTTTGAACTCACTGGTCAGTTTTAGAACCCTTACATGAAAGCATTTAAATAATTTCTATGAATATCTGTCAAACCTAATTGGACAAACGTGCACTACTTATAAGATGAAGGATTCTTGTGATGAAGACATTCTCTTCCTCTGTGCTTTAGAACTCTTTCCTGTCGGCGTTACCCTACTTGGGTGGCTGGCTGTTCTCCGTGCTTTCAGGTGTGTGCGCAGACAAACTTTTGGAGAAGGAGATGCTAAGTGTAACGGCTGTCCGCAAAATCTTCACGTTTGCAGGTTTGTTACAGCGACTGAGATCTGTTCCAGTTTTCATGTAATAGATATAGCCTGTTAATTTGGTTAAAAAATGTAAAATATACATTTAATTGTATTATTCAATTGAATTGTGATTGTATAGAACTTGATTATAGCACTAATTTAGTTGTAGATCCCTAATATGAAACAATGTTTAAACAATGACTGTGTAAAGAAAAACTCTGAGATGGCATGTGAAAAACAGAGCCAAACCTATCATCATTTAAATGACGCTGGGTGTACCCATGTTTCTACAGGTTTACTCATTCCTGCCGGACTCTTGGTCGCTGTTGGATTCTCTGGATGTAATGGCATAATGGCTGTTACCCTTCTGACTCTGTCCACCACTTTCGGAAGCATCAGTTCAGCTGGGGTCTTCATTAACCAGATTGATATTGCTCCTCAGTATGAACACTAGCATTTACTTATATTACAGGCCTCCCTGTTAATATGTGTAGAAATATGTTATACTTATAAACTGCAGTACTGTTGGAAAAACAATTCAAGCCCACCCTTTTATTTTCATTTAAATGGGCATTCTATAGCTATTGTTTATTATTCGGTGGCAAACAGGCATGGATTTATGCAGGTCATTATTAAAGTTTAGTTTTGCTGATTAAAATATTATATTGTATAATATAATACTATCCAAATAATATAATATTATAAGATAATACTTCATACTTTTTTATTGTTAAAGGCTTTTGGTGTGATTTTTCCGTTGAATAGATACATTTAAAATACGTTTTACCATTATTATTGTTCATAAGTTGTATCATTACATGAATTATTTGAATTCTTCTTCCTATGTTCTAAGGTATGCTGGCATACTGCAAGGAATCACCAACACTTTTGGCACTATCCCAGGAGTAGTTGCACCAATTGTAGTGGGTCAACTTACCAAAGATGTAAGCTCTTGTTACATAAACATTCTAAACTATGCGGACTCATAGACTCACTTATAACACACCGCATAATCATAAACTTCATTTTTTACAATTGTTCTCTCTCATTAAAGCGTACTCTGGCGGGCTGGAGGAATGTCTTCTATGTATCAGCAGGAGTCAGTGTATTCGGAGCCTTATACTACACACTGTTTGGTACTGGTAAGATCCAAACTTGGGCTCTAAAGAATAAACAGACAGAGACAGAGACTGAAAGAAAACATTAAACTTGCAATGAAAAGCACAATATTTAAATTACTTACTTAAACACATCATTTTAAATTAGGTTTTTGTTCTTAATATATTACATGATAAAAGCATTATAATATGGGAATAAGGGAAAACAGTTTGTTTGTGTATTATGTGTAATTAATAATGTGAAAAATGTTAAAGAGGGTGATGGTGATGGTGGCTCAGTGGGTAAGGCTCTGAGTCAGTGATCAGAGGGTCGGGGGTTCGAGCCCCGCTCCAGACATGC
>JAOUQX010000023.1:7333527-7345819 GCA_028566295.1 Liobagrus marginatus
GGTTAAGGGCCTTGCTCAAGGACCCAATGATGGTGGCTTGCCTGGTGCGAGGCTTGAACCCCCGACCGTCTGATCACCGACCCAGAGCCTGTTACTCATTCTAGGCTGGAATCTCAGCCATGTTAATTCTTTCAAAGGTTTGTTATAATGAGACGTTATCGCAGATGTGTTTGTAGTTTAGTGTTACATTTGTCTCAGACTCTTTTAAATACACGTATAATGGAAGTACAGTAACTTTAAAGCTTAAATAACTTGTCATACTGGAAAATAAACCCACCTGCTGGACTTAAGGGCACAAACTCCGTACACACCTCAGTCTTTAGGATGTCTGTGTCACTCTGAACTGTTTCAGCATCATTAACTGATGGATCAGGCTCTAACGGACCAAGCAAAGCAGAGCGTCCACCTCCCCAAATACAGTGGCACATATCGAAATACGGCCAGTCTGACTTTCCCACGTGACCGTTACGTTGTTTCATTTGGTGAAGCTTCTTCCGTAAAGTTTTCACTTTATCTATCACCTGTGTCTTTTCCCTGAAAAACCCGCGCGCTTTCAGTTTTTGTGTGAATTTCTCATACACCACTGCATCCCTAACAGTGCCGTTTAGCTGGAAGATAATTTCCTCCTCTGATCTGATAAAAATAGTTCCTTTGTTTCAGTATCCTTCCAATTTCCAGACATTTTTTTACATTAATTGTGACTAACGCTAGATCGCGCTATATATTTTTTCGGCCTACGGTTCAAACGCCGCCCCATTGTGATGCGTCGTTTGCGAATGATTCGACTCTGAACAGGTTATTTCATATGAACGCTGGCAGTCAGTACGCTTACAGTACATTTGATGGGTTTGAGGGGTTCTTCTCCGCCGTTTTATTTTCTCACACTTTTTTTGTTGTACAAGTAAACAATGTTGCCTTAAATACATTATAATTTATTCTAAATGCTCCTGTGTTGAAGTGTGTTTGTTGAGACAGGATGACCGTGTTAAACATGCACTCTGTATAGTGTAAGTGTATTAATGAAGCACAGATATGACAGGCTCAATACAATTATCGCAACGTGATAAAACAAATGTTTTCTCACTTTCAGGTACTGTATTATTTTGTAAATCATGTGAAATAAGATTTTATACTATACTTTAATTATCACAAACTCTTGGCAAAACAATGGCAGTGTTCCGTTTTGGGAGTCGGCTCTTTTTGCTCAACTGAGTCAAATAATTTTGACTCGTTGAAAAGAGCCGATGTTCCTAACGCTAAACCTACATCTCGTCGCAGGAAAAATGCGTCACAGATCGTCAATCTGCTAGCCGCCAATCCCCAAGATTTACTGCTGTCAGTCATTGTTTTTATGTAATTAATGGTAATTTTTAAAAATGCGGTAGATTCATAAAATGCTGTAAAATATGTTTTCGTGGTATTATAGATTAGGCGCTTTCATCTACTTTGCATTTAATATCACTTAATCAATTCATTTATTTGTGTTTTCCCTTTTGTTGACTTTTACATGATGCAAGCCTTGTACAGCTCCATTCATTCCTGTTTTAGTACTTTTGTTGTTTATTTAACAGTGGACAGCTTTGCAGAAATACAAAACTATAATATTTGTTGGAACCGATCCTTATCTGTGTAATATAGGAGGTGTGCGATTATAAATAATGTCCTTTTATATAACCATAGATGGTTATATAGTTATTCTGGCAATCAATGTTAGAGATCCAAGTGCAAGAAACAGCCCAAAGTCGTCAGTCCCATATCTTCAATTAGTCTGTTGGGCCATTTACAGCCACAACAAAAACAATAATGATACACATTGTGCATGATTTTATTTGGTAGTGTGGTAAGAACTATTTATATCCTTTCATTACATTACATCTTTGGGAGAGTTTGTCTTGGATGAACACATTTCACACTTTGCACATCCCACTTTTTGTAACTGTATACAGTATATGTATGAAATATCAAATTTTAACTATTAAACTAGTATAGTTGGGTTTATTATGTATGCTTTCATCAGGATGAACAAATCGAACTTTATGAATAGAAAGGACTATTAGTACTACTAATACTGAAAGATTGAATACCTAATTTGATCTGGGTACCTTCTTGTGACTTAAGATCAACATAAGCACAGTGCTTCATAAAACGTGAGATTTGTATACTGGTTTAATTGGCATACTGTAAAATATATAACACAATTATTTTAACTGTTGGCATAATGTTCATTTTTTAGAGCACAATAGTCCTGGAGTGCTCCTTTCTTTCTTTTTAAAATTATTACTAATATTGTGTATAGAGAACCCATTGATCCCATTAATTTTTACATTTTCATTTAGATTTTTAATAAACATCATGGACAAAAAAAAATAAATAATGGAAAGAGTATAAATTGTGTATTAATTAAGTTAAACGTTTTACAATTCTTGGGGGTTGCCATTGCTCTACCTTTCTATATACTTTTACACATGAATTGGATCCATTAGCATTCTCAGGTTCTCAGACAGAACCCCGCGGTGCTCACACATGCATGCAAATGGTCCACCCTCAGATATCACACCTAAATGCTCTGAATGCTCTAAAAACTGAATTAATTAAAATTAGCAAGTGTGAGCATTTACTTTGTAGTTGTTGAAGCAGGGACGGGAATGCTTGCTGGAATTGTGCTACCATGCCATTTTCTTGCTTCTGATCTCAGATGTACGAGTGGTTTTTTGACTGTTAGATATTTGTTTCCTTTTGTTTTGTCTGACGGGAGTAACCCGCTTTAATAACTAGATAGAGAAAAGTTAAATGATCATTTCTGTCGTTTTCCGCATTTGTCAGAAACACAAATCTACAAGACTTTTCCAGGTTATTTAGACTAATTTGAAACAAACATAATTGTTGTGTCCAGCTATGAATTAAATTTGAATAATAAATGTTTAAACAGTCAGAAAGTTAAGACAGCCTGCCCTGTGTGAGTGTCCTCAGAGGAAACAAGTTTGGCGCCCTTCCTCCAAATGTATTACTCAACATTGAAGCTCTGCCAGCACTTGACCCCGATCCAGAGCACCATGTCACCTTCGACATGCCAGTCAAATGATCCGCATTCAAGTTCAAGTTTATTGGTCACAAATACATCGTATGGTACAACATACAGTGAAATTCTTTAGTGACTAACTGTTCGTTTGCTATAAGAGGCTGGTATAAGATTGCTATAAGGGGGCTCGCGGAAAGAAACTTTTACTCATTCTCCCTGTTTTTGCCGTTAAGGAGTGTAAACGCTTCCCTGACGGTAACAGCAAGAATAAACCGTTGTTCGGGTGAATGGGGTCTTTCCTGATTTTTCTGGCCTGTTTAAGCAGCGTTTATCGTAGGTGGAGTCCAGGTCAGGGAGATCGGTGCGGATGGAGCGTTCAGCCGAACGTACCACCCTCTGTAGAGCTTGTTTGTCCTGTACTGTGCTGTTCCCGAACCACGCTGTGATGCTGCCTGTCAGGATGCTCTCAACGGTGCAGGTGTAGAAGGACCTGAGCACCGGAGAGGGCAGTTTAAAGTCCTTTAGACGTCTGAAATGGAAGAGACGCTGCCGGGCATTCTTCACTATGTGATCGATATGGTGAGACCATTTAAGATCTTGTGAGATGTGGACACCTAGGTACCGGAAATTATCCACTCTCTCCCCTTGGGCCCCATTGAGGACAGGTGTATGGTAGTTCCTTGTCTCCCCCTTTGTGCAGAAATCTACGATCATCTCCTTTGTTTTGCTGACGTTCAGGAGGAGGTGGTTCTCCTGGCACCATGACTCTAGGTTTTTAATTTCCTTGAGGTAGTCCGTCTCGTTGTTGTTGGAGATCAGACCCATCACGACTGTGTCGTCGGCAAACTTTATGATGGTAGTGGTGTTGGAGGTTGCCAGACAGTCGTGTGTGTACAGTGAGTACAATAGGGGGCTCAGAACGCAGCCTTGTGGAGCTCCGGTACTGAGGGTGAGTGTGGGTGAGGTGTGTTCGCCTATCCCTATCCATTCACAGTGAATTATACTATAGCAGTATATGAATGACAATTTTCTCCACATAAATTTGCATAAAGGAAATTACCATTACATATAGGCAGGGTGGGAGAAAGGACTGTTTTTTAATGCTGGTTAAAAACAAAAAAAACTGGGGACTAAGGTTATATAAGCTTTATTTATTTTACAGCAGCAGAAAATGTAAGAACCTTAAGTCTGAAGGCAAATTAATAAAAGTGATGTGAAATACAAAAAAGGAATAGCAACGGTTATTTGCATTCAGTCAATCAGGCAATCTGACCTTTCAGACCACACCCTTCAACTCTTTCATTTATACTTTCTCTCTGTCCCACATGAGTAACGTTTATCTGCCAGAATGGCCTCTGGACTTTTTATCATGTAGACTAGATAGCAATGAAATAAACTCTTAAACTAAACGTTACTCTAATGCCTGAAAAGTATATCCCTGTAGGAGTCTAGCCTAAATCCAGCACAATAAGATATACAGTATAAATAATCAAGGTTAATAAAGTTTGTTGGTGAATGAATACCTGACATACCTGTTGGCCTTTTGAGTTGTGTTTATCGAAACAAGGCCTATGGGTTGTATTTTGTCTGGGGTTGCCTACAATAATCTCTCGCTCTCTCAAACACACATACACACCTAATTACAGATTTCATACTATTTTTAATATTGTTTATATTCGTTTCCTACTATTTCGTGCTTCATAAAATCCTTTGCAGTGTGATGGCGGCTGTCATACACTATAAACGCACATACTGTAATATTGAGATCTGGTTTCTCAGGTTGGGTGACAAGTCTCTCCTTAAACGACATTTACCCTTACATGCCTTCACACTTTGCTTTCAATCTGTTCTTAAAAAATTATTATTTTTTTAACGGTTAACATATTCAGTTAAACTGGTATTATCACATACAATAAACTAAATTTGCACATGTTTGCATTTGGACTCATTTTCAGAGTTACATTTTGCATACTTGCCCCAGCAAGTTCAATTAGAATTTTTTGTATTTAATAGTTGGTAACGTTAGATTTCAGTTGTCTCTTTAGTTCTGTTTAATTAAACAAGCTTTTATACATTTTGAGAAAGATTCAAAGTTATTAACAAATTAATTTCAATCATATTGGTGTATATGAGAGGTGGCTCAGAGAGATGCCAGCTTCTTGAAATAGGTTTGTTATAAGCGATGAAGACTATAAGCCACTCAGTAATGACTGCGACAAGTAAAGACTTGGAACTTAAGAATACTTTCGTATATAAATTTAAATAGATTTACATACACGTTTACTTGTTCCATAAAAATATATTTAAAACAAGACATAATCCATTCGGCCATTCAGCAATAAAGTGGATTAAGTAAGGAGAAACCCCAACAATATTGTGTCTGCAGAGCAAGTTTAAATATGAATAGATGAGCATTTGGGTGGGGACCTATTGGAGACAATGGTGCTTCATCTATCATCAGTCAAGTGTTTCTGACTTAATCTGCTATGTGATTGTGCATTCAAGCAGTTTAACCATGTCACTGAATTTCTGTTGTATTAAACAGTTGTATTTGGCAAAGCTTTGGTACGCAGATAGGGATTTAATAAAATAATTGCAGTAGAATGCAATACAGTTCTGTATGGCATTTTGACGTAAAAAATGACAGTTTATGTTTAACTTTACACACATTGTAGTTTAAGATGCTACATCCTATATATATGCTCACCCATTAGCATACTCACAGTCATGGTAACTAACCTACAGTCTCTATAAGTGGTACTGAAACATGGGATTTAAGAGTTTTACATCTATGAAGTCCTCTTAATCTTATTTACAAAACTATGGGCTAATTTAAGAACAGTGAATGCGTCTAGTTTTATATATCCCGTTGTTTACATCTAGCTTTGTAAAAATGTGGAAAAATACACAGAAATGTTACTGACTCAATCATCATGATACATTAGCAGCTGTTATTGTTTCATTCTTGTAGTAAAAAACATCATTAAGTAAACTTGGGGACGCATAATAGCATCCACGTAAAGGTTTACGGCTAAACTTCTGTGGATCAAAGCCCGAATATGTGAAGCGCAGTGATGACGTCACATGACCTAGGCGGGGATTTTTTGCTGTGAAATGCGTGTGATTTGCGGTTCGGTGCGGGAGGAGGGGATGAAACCCGACCGCCTACTTGCATATAAAATCCAAGTCCAAAGCATTTTTCGTTCTCTTTCTGTTAACCTGGCAAAGGGGAGCAGCTGCTGCGGACTAAACGCCAAACATTGGTAAGTTGCGTTAATATTATGGCGGCCTGCTTGAGTTTGTAGTCTTGTTTGTTTTGAAAAGATGGTCTAGCCGTTTTCTCCGTATTCTCGTTTTTACTGATGAAATGTCTTTGGTTTATAAGAAATTAATTGGAATAAGTTTCTTAATACAGATTGAGTTTAGTGTTGTCTATTTCCTTTTATGACTCCTGAAGCTGAAACACGTTTGTTATTTTTCGTTAGTTTGTTGAATTTGAATAATGATGGTCGTTGCCGGTGAACCGTTTACAGAACAAAGACTCGCAGGCGGGAGTGAATGCTTGCGTGAAAGGATTTACTTCCTATACTGTTGCTTGGAGACTTGTTCTTTTTAATTATTATTTTATGAACGACATCCTCGTTAAGTTGCCAGGTGTTATAAAAAATGTGAGGCGTTTTCTGTCCTCTGAAACGTAATATTACGTGGCCCTAAAAAAACACGTGTCCCTCCCTGGTTTGTGGCCGGCCTACAGGCCCCGGCGCTCACGGGCTTTAATTGACTACGGATTAGTGTTGCGCGTTAGTGTTAAAACATCAGTTTATAATCATATTTCGAATTGTAATGTTTAATTATATTTAACAGAAACTTAAGAATCATGGGAAAGGAAAAGATCCACATTAACATCGTGGTCATCGGCCACGTCGACTCTGGAAAGTCTACCACCACCGGACATCTGATCTACAAATGTGGAGGCATCGACAAGAGAACAATCGAGAAGTTCGAGAAGGAAGCCGCTGAGGTAAGCGTCTTATGCTTGCGATTTTACATAAAAATTAATTCTGACTCACTTGAGACAAGATGGCGCCCGAAGCACGCGTTAGTGGGTTTGAGCCGGCAGGGTGTGGGGGTAGGTGTGTCTTACGCAGGCTCCATGACGTAGCAAAGCTGCAATGGCGCCCACTGCTGCTTATGGCAAACAAAAGGTTTCAGTTCCAAAAAAACTAATTTGCTGTTCTTGATTTTGTATGATAAATTGCCGTTAGTTTTAAATGTCAATTATACTTCTGGTCAAATTTCAGATGGGGAAGGGCTCCTTCAAGTATGCCTGGGTGTTGGACAAACTGAAGGCTGAGCGTGAGCGTGGTATCACCATTGATATTGCTCTCTGGAAGTTTGAGACCAGCAAGTACTACATCACCATTATTGATGCCCCTGGACACAGAGATTTCATCAAGAACATGATCACTGGTACCTCACAGGTATTTTGCCCAGCTTGAAGTTCTTGTAATTTTAAATTGAAATACTAAACCACATGTGCTGCACTGACTTAACTTTTTTTCTCTCTTCTGTAGGCTGACTGTGCCGTACTGATTGTTGCTGGTGGTGTGGGTGAGTTTGAGGCTGGTATCTCAAAGAATGGACAGACCCGTGAGCATGCCCTCCTGGCCTTCACCCTGGGAGTGAAGCAGCTTATTGTTGGAGTCAACAAGATGGACTCCACTGAGCCCCCATACAGCCAGACTCGTTTTGAGGAGATCACCAAGGAAGTCAGCGCTTACATCAAGAAGATTGGATACAACCCTGCTGCGGTTGCCTTTGTCCCAATTTCCGGGTGGCACGGCGACAACATGCTGGAGCCCAGCACAAACGTGAGTTTAACTCAAATAGTAGCAGTGTAGCAAATAGCATTTGTACTAGATGACTAACCTTTTTGTGTCCTGGTAGATGGGCTGGTTCAAAGGATGGAAGGTTGAGCGCAAGGAGGGAAATGGTAGTGGCACCACGCTCCTGGATGCCCTGGATGCTATATTGCCCCCATCCCGCCCCACAGATAAGCCTCTCCGTCTGCCCCTGCAGGATGTCTACAAAATTGGAGGTTTGTGATGTTTGTTGACTATGCATTGTGTTGTATGCTGGTTTTTGTTTGTTAGGCTCACTTTACTGTAACACCTGTTTAGGTATTGGGACTGTACCAGTGGGTCGTGTGGAGACTGGTGTGCTCAAGCCAGGCATGGTTGTGACCTTTGCCCCAGTCAACGTGACCACTGAGGTGAAGTCTGTTGAAATGCACCACGAGTCCCTCCCTGAGGCAACCCCTGGTGACAATGTTGGCTTCAACGTGAAGAACGTGTCTGTGAAGGATATCCGTCGTGGTAATGTGGCTGGAGACAGCAAGAATGACCCACCCATGGAGGCTGGCAGCTTCACTGCTCAGGTTCGGAAGTTAGGGGGTGGAAGGGGATGTTTGGTTCTTGTTCACTATTTTCTAGCCTGATAAGTGATTTTTGATGACTGACTTTTTGATCCTCCCTCCCCTTAGGTTATCATCCTGAACCACCCCGGTCAGATCTCTCAGGGCTATGCTCCTGTGTTGGACTGCCACACTGCTCACATTGCCTGCAAGTTTGCTGAGCTTAAGGAGAAGATTGACCGTCGTTCTGGTAAGAAGCTTGAGGACAACCCCAAGAACCTGAAGTCTGGTGATGCTGCTATTGTTGAAATGGTTCCTGGCAAGCCTATGTGTGTGGAGAGCTTCTCTACCTATCCTCCTCTTGGTAAGTTTTCTGTTTACCTGCATACTGATGGATTTCTTAGTTTTTCTTGTGCTGATTGCGTTTTCTGGTTTCAGGTCGTTTTGCTGTGCGTGACATGAGGCAGACTGTTGCTGTCGGTGTCATCAAGAGTGTTGAGAAGAAGGCTGCTGGTGCCGGCAAGGTCACAAAGTCTGCACAGAAGGCTGCCAAGACCAAGTGAATTCTTCTTTCAGCTGTTCTAAAGGTGGTGGGGTGTCCTACCCCGTTTCCTGGAATTTCTCTAAATCTGGGCACTCTACTCAAGGACTGGCTAATGCTGATTAAAACTCATCGGAAAAATTTTCGCAGGAAAGGATAATTATTGTGGCTTTGTTTGACTGATAGCATCTTTCAGTTGTTAATTTGTGTTAAATGGCTTAGCGCTCCACCTGTTGCCACATTTAAATTGGAAATAAAGCTGCTGAGTAACTAATAAAGGTATTAAATTGTGTGATGTGTGAGCCTGATTTATTTTAGCTAGTGGAAGTCTGTGCGTGATGTCTACTTAGGGTTTTTTGTAGTTCTTATTGTCCAATCATGGCTGATGTGCTTGGTAACTACCAATGGTGCCCTTGTTTCAATCTGTATCCTAGATCAAGTGTCTAGCTCTTCATACCCTCCCCAACTAGAGCAGTATAAATTTGGGTTGTCTGTGTGACTCTGTCCTTTTTTTATCCATTTGCTTTAGGGGGTCTTCAGGCAGTGCTGCCAGTTGGTAAGTTTTGGCCCTGTAGTTTGAGCTTTGTAAGCGTTTAATTTAAATTAAAATTGAGTGAGTTGAACACTTTGAAGGTATGACTGTGTAGAATTACTCTGGATTAACATTTAAAAGAGGTCAACCTGCTGTTGCTCTAACCTTTATTCTGTATATTTTCGCTGGGTCATTGAGAAAAATGCGAATGTCGGTTATGACTTTAATATGGCCGGCGCACGAGCTCGAGCGGCGCAACATGGAGGCTGTGAGGTAGGAGGAGGGAGCCGGGCTCAGTCACCGACCTTTCTGTTCACGTGCGAGTAAGCGGCAGCGGTTGTTAAAGAATGTTCGCTATTAGTCTGCCAAATCTGAGTCAGGCGGAAATTTTCTTGTACAGGTGGCACTTGACAATGATGTCAGTCTCCATTAAAATTTGCTTGCCAGAAAAACTAACTAATTCCGTCTTCTACACATGGCGCTTTATGTACAAAGTGAGTGCTGTTAACCGTTACTGCTTAGGTTAATGTCTATCGCCGCTCTAATATTGGGTCGTTTATGGATAATAGTGTTATAGAAAAACCATTATGGATAATAGTAGTGTAGCAATACCAACCGCACCTGCGCCTGCACTGCTTTTGGGTGTTTGTACGATGCTTGTGTTTTGAATGCTTAATGGCCGTTTTTACAACTAAAAGGAAGTCGTGCTGTTTTGTAGCACCACACAATATTGCGTTGATAACTGTCGTGTTTTCCACAGTAAATCACCAACATGGGAAAAGAAAAAATCCACATCAACATCGTGGTTATTGGTCATGTCGACTCCGGCAAATCCACCACCACCGGTCATCTGATCTACAAATGCGGGGGAATTGACAAGAGAACCATTGAGAAATTTGAGAAGGAAGCAGCTGAGGTGCGGTTGCACACGAACATTCGGTAGTGCTATGAATAAACCGTGAATTGTACATGGGATAAGCATGCTGCTTGTCTTTTTATGGGTGCTTCTCTCCGGCGCCTGTGATAGTAATGTTAATCTTACAGCACCACCTGCTGTTCACATATAGTAACAGCTATTTTTAAACGGAATCGCAGAGAATGGTTGTTTTTCACGATGTGTGATTTCATCATTATCTCCATGGTTAATGTTAATTTATTAACCATAAATTATGAATATAAGTTCATAATATATAAATTATGAATATAATTTATTCATAAGCCTCTTTATTTGTAGAATAATTCCTTTAATGGCATGTAAACAAAATTAATTCTAACATTTTTTTAATTGTATGGTTTGAAACATGTCTAAAACCAGATGGGGAAGGGCTCCTTCAAGTATGCCTGGGTGTTGGACAAACTGAAGGCTGAGCGTGAGCGTGGTATCACCATTGATATTGCTCTCTGGAAGTTTGAGACCAGCAAGTACTACATCACCATTATTGATGCCCCTGGACACAGAGATTTCATCAAGAACATGATCACTGGTACCTCACAGGTATTTGTGTTTTTTTTAACAACTAATCATCCCTGTTATTTACTGTGGCAATATGAAAGATGCATATACCTATTTTTTGTTTTCATTTGTTTTGTATCAGGCTGACTGTGCCGTACTGATTGTTGCTGCTGGTGTGGGTGAGTTTGAAGCTGGGATCTCTAAGAATGGACAGACCCGTGAGCATGCCCTCCTTGCTTTCACCCTGGGAGTGAAGCAGCTTATCGTTGGAATCAACAAGATGGACTCCACTGAGCCCCCATACAGCCAGGCTCGTTTTGAGGAGATCACCAAGGAAGTCAGCGCTTACATCAAGAAGATTGGATACAACCCTGCTGCGGTTGCCTTTGTCCCAATTTCCGGATGGCACGGCGACAACATGCTGGAGCCCAGCACAAACGTAAGGATATGCTGCCTCTACTAATCACTGTACAACTGTTAATCTACATAGCAATAAAACAGACATAACATAAGAAAACAGATGCTTAAATATAACTTGTTCAACATGCTTAGAAATAGTACCTTCAATTTTTTAACTAACCCAAATAAAAAAAATTAAAAATCCCCTTCTGTAGATGTCATGGTTCAAAGGATGGAAGATTGAGCGCAAAGAAGGTTCTGGCAGTGGAACAACTCTTTTGGAGGCCTTGGACTCCATCCTGCCCCCCTCCCGCCCCACTGACAAGCCTCTCCGTCTGCCCCTGCAGGATGTCTACAAGATTGGAGGTAAAAAAAATATTTGTGTTTTATTTATTATCAAAGTAATTGAACAATTTATATATAATTTTTTTGCTTCTCAGGTATTGGAACTGTTCCTGTGGGCCGAGTTGAGACTGGTGTGCTTAAGCCTGGCATGATAGTGACTTTTGCCCCGGTCAACGTGACCACTGAGGTGAAGTCTGTTGAGATGCACCATGAGTCTTTGGCTGAGGCTTTGCCCGGTGACAATGTCGGCTTCAACGTGAAGAACGTGTCTGTGAAGGATATTCGCCGTGGTAATGTTGCTGGAGACAGTAAGAATGACCCACCTATGCAGGCTGGCAATTTCACAGCTCAGGTAGGACATGATCAATTAGGTTACATACAAGTACACTATCAGCCAAAAAGTTGGACCTTTAATATAATTTCCTTAAACTTCATAGATTCCTAAAATGTTATTTTGACAAAGCTTCGTTGATCATACAGTTACAATATAATATAACAATAGTAAAGTAACTGCAAAGTTCAAAGTTTATTTGTCACATGTACATCATACATAGTACAACATACAGTGAAATGCTTTGACGACTGACCGA
>JAOUQX010000023.1:7411185-7425870 GCA_028566295.1 Liobagrus marginatus
TTGTTTTGCTGATGTTCAGGAGGAGATGGTTTTCCTGACACCATGTCTCCAGGGTTTTGATCTCCTTAAGGTAGGCCGCCTCATCGTTGTTGGAGATCAGACCCATCACCACTGTGTCGTCAGCAAACTTTACAATACTGGTCGAGTTTGTAGTGGCCAAACAGTCATGCGTGTACAGTGTGTAGCTTCACATCTGTTTTATTAAATTCCATGGGAAACAGATGAGCTCTAGCCGGTATCGTGCCTCACACAGATTCTTCTTCAATCCTGGAGAAAGAAATTGTTTTTATAATTTTGTCGTTTTACGCTTTCAGCTACGGAATCAGGAACAGGGATGAAATGACCTTCATGAAGAAACTGAGGAAGAAATGAGTGAGACACTGCTCATACGGCTGTTATTCCCCCAGTAGGTAAATATTTCATCAATAACCAATGAGTTGTTTGGTGTGACAGGGATGGGAGCGCTTTTGTCACATATTTTTAGCACTACGTTTGCATAAATTTGCACAAATTTGCACCTTCTAGTAACACATAGAGCATTGATCATTGTGGATTGTATTACTAAATGAGCTATAAACACGTTTGTCTTTTTTTTATTTTTTATTTATTTAATCTTTTTCATTTCTTTTTTTTCTTTGCTTCTCGTTTTCTGTCACACATACTCTCACAGCCGATGCAGATGGTTCTCCCGATCCAGGAACACGCACATTGGTATTTAACCACATCTTTTAAATATCACCAGTTTGTTCCTGCTGCTATGGCATTACATTTCCTCCTCAGACACGTCCTCAGTGAGGATCGACCACGGCTTTCACCACAACTGCTTCCAGGAGCCAATATGAAATTGAATCAGAATCTTTCTCTGATTCACGGACTGAATAGTTTTAAGGCTAGTTTGAACCTTCTGTGGTTGAGTCGATGATCACTCAACCTTCTGTGGCCAAGTCGATTGATTTATACATAGTTCTTTATTAAACTCAGTCTTCTTTGTTTTTACTCCTCCCACTCCAGTTATTTTTTTTTCATTGTTATAAGCGGTATCTCGATGTGATCGTGCTGTAAAAATCATCACGTCGAATTTGTTCTGCTGCCGTTCGGTTGCGTGGATTCTATTCTCAATGGTCTGGCTTTTGGGTAAAATGTTACCCGGATCGCAATGCGGCGCGTAACAGTTACTTGTCGTAAGTGTGAGACGGCGAACCTGAACCGAGAACAGAGCATAGCTGCGTCTCCATACGCCGGTCGGTGTACAGCATGGCTTTAGAGGAGCACCGAAAGGAGCTGGAGATCATCTTGTTTGAGATGCATAAACTGGCAGCCCACAGACAGCAGCTCAGCAACCGATTGAGCTTACTGACCGTGCTAAAGGAGTTTCGGCAGAAAGCAGGCTACCAGATTGAAGGTAAGGACCTCCTAATTAGTTTATTGTAATATTACTATTACTACTACTACTACTACTAATAATAATAATAATTAGGGAAGTGGTAACTCTTAAGTGGTTAACTTAAATGTAAGTTGCTCTGGATAAAGTCGTCTACCAAATGCTGTAAATGTAGTACTACCACTAATTATTAAATATATATGTGTGTGTGTGTGTGTGTGCATACGTGTATATTAATGATTATTAGGTGTCTTAATAATTGTATATTGTATTTGTACGTTTTCTCAAATTATTTTTTTTGTTCTTTTTCTGACATTGAAATCTATGGCAGCCCCTATAACAGTACGCTCAAAGAGAACCAAGAGAACACTGTGTTATGATACCATACCAACTTTGAACTTTCTAGGACCTACACGTCAAAAGTTATTCCATAAAAAGTATTGGAAATTTTTGTAAGGGCATACATCACTATTAAGGTCCACTATGCCGTTGCAGCGTCACCACGGCAACTTAATCCAGCGCGCTAAAGAAACAAATGCACGTAGCTTCAGTTCCCTACCTAATAAATAAGTTTCTCCCTTATATTAGTGCTTGTAATTATTGTACTTTAGATTGCTAACTAATTTCGGTGTAATATCATAAATGTGGTCTCTTTAGATTTCTTTTGTACACACACAGTTTTTAGCGTATGCCGTCCTCCACCTTGGACATTTAGACAAGATGGCTGTTATGTTAACTTTACGGAGTTTACCGCAGACAAAATCGTATTAAAATAAGTGATATGACAACTTGGCACTAGTAAAAGATTGGAAACGAATGACCTCGGGTGCTATTCTGCTTAGAGCTGCTTTTTATTAAACGTCAGACACTCAGTGCGCTCCTGCAGCACGTTGTTAAAACACAACGTTCAGCTGATTGTCCAGCAGCAGCAGTTATACAAAGCACAGATACAGTTACTGAAAGTAAGTTTCTCCCTTGTATTAATGTTTGTATTAATTCTAGTACTTTAGATCGCTAACTATATCCAACATTATGCCTGTAGTAACACGGTGATTAACGTTGTTCGGATTATTAATTTAGCGGAATGTTTACTCCTGAAGTAGCGCTAGCATTTCGACTTAGCTCACTGAATTTAATAATCATTTAATTGTGTTATATTTTAGATAAATTTAGATAAAACTATAAATAGGAGAGTGCTCATGTGTTTGTTCACACACACACGCACGCACACACACACACACACACACACACCCTCTCTGTCTCCTATTTAACATTTATTAACTACTGTTAATACTGATTAGTTACCTGACTAGTTTTTAACAACATTTCAAC
Organism: Liobagrus marginatus; assembly: GCA_028566295.1. NCBI lineage: Eukaryota > Metazoa > Chordata > Actinopteri > Siluriformes > Amblycipitidae > Liobagrus > Liobagrus marginatus. Next base: position 7,413,899 of record JAOUQX010000023.1, read on the forward strand.
CTTTTTATGACCCTAACTTTTGACTTGTAGGTTGTTAAAAGCTGTCATTAATAAAAAAAACTCCACTATGTCGTGGCAGCGTGGAAGAGAAATATATAAATGTGCCTTACCTTCATTAATTCTGAAAGTATTAATTCCGTTTTCCGTGTAGAAATATCGCTGATATCGCGGTAGATGTCGGTAGATTTGTGTGTGAGCAGCCAAAAACACACCATGCGTGGCCACGGACTTGAAGTCAGTACTCAGTGTGTGTGCCCACGCTCGAATATTTGTTTAAAATAAAGATTCACATACACTTCATTAATTCCGAAAAGCAAACCAAGCAATCTCAAATTAATGCTGGTTAAATGTTAACATGAGGACTGTTAACTTTACGCAGGTTACTGCAGATAAAATCATATTAAAATAATTTTTATGAAAACAAATGATGGCGCGGCACTAGCAAAACATTGGAAACGAATGACCTCGGGTGCTATTAGCTTAGAAGTGCTTTTTATTCAACTTCAGGCACTCAGCGCGCTCCTGCAGCAGGTTGTTAAAACGTGATGTGTAGCAGATTGTCCAGCAGTTTTAAAAAAATAGGGATAAAGTTACTTGGAAGTACGTTTCTGTCACGCCCTAGGACTCTGGCCTGGACATCCACCTGAAGGCGCTACGAACTGTGTGTGTGTTTCAGTCGCATTGAACATATGGGCTGTGCTACACACACACACACATCCACACACCTGTGCATGATTTGGATTTAATTAACTTTGTGTAAATGGGCCATGCTGATGGGTAGTCAGCGTGAGTCATTGGTTGGTACATGTTTGGGGTTGGTGTTACCACTGTTGTAACGCTAATCTTCTTAAATGATGCCACGACACTGCATTTATGCCTCCCGCTCGTTATTTACCAAGAACGGCTATACCCAGCAAGCCATTCGGTTCAGCTATGCAACAGTTTCTCCTTTGTATTAATGCTTGTATTAGAGTTCGTTAGATTACTAACTACTAACTATATCCAATATTACGCCTGTAGTGCGATGAGTAACGCTAGGATTAGTAATTCAGCTCCTGAAGTAGCACTAGCGTCATGCCCTAGATCACTGAGCCTAATAATCACTCACCTAATTGTGTTCTCTTTTAGTATAAGATATACTAACTTTAATATGCGTTCTTATTACATTAAGACCGTTGTATGATGCTATTTAACATGTTTAAATTTGTTCTATTATGTTTATACACAATAATTACATGTCAACTCAGTAGTGTGTTAAGTGTTATTGATCCTATTTGGTTTAATATTTGCTTATTGGAACAATATGTAAACCGTTATTTACTTCATGCTTACTGTGTATTGCAGAAACTAGCTCAAAGGATATTTAAATGTTATGATACAAACTGAGAAGTTCTGTCTCTGTACCGTGCTGATTTAACACTAACCTTCTTTATTCTATAGCTCTGTGTGTTCAGCTAATTACATCTAAAGCGGCAAATTTTACTGTTACTAAATTACTATGGCAACGCTGTGGTAGTACAACAACTCTGTTCTCTCTCTCACACACACACAAACTCATATTTAACTATTAACAGTAGTTAATATCGTTAACCGACTAGTTTTTAGTTTCTCCGCATCCACCTCGGACAAACTTTCTCTCAAATGAGCAAAATGTTTCTAGCGGTGCTTTATCTAAATCGTTTACTACTACAAAGACTACAAAATGGGCTTGACCCCGTTAATTGCTGCTTGCAGCTATATTTTATTATTGTTGTGGTCAACTCAGCTGAAGTAGTGCTTGTTTGTTTGGTTTAATTAAACTACCATGTTTTTTGTCCTTATGTCTTCCTGGTCGCTGAAGCTGCTGAGGAAGATGAGTGCAGAAAAATTGAAGTGGAGCTTATGCAGCTTTCTGAAAGGAAACTGGAACTGCAGGAGCTGCAGGAGAAGCTGGACAGAGCTGTACCAGGTCTGAATAATAATAATAACGTAATAATAACGTCACCGGTTTCACATGTAATAACGTCTTTTGGTTAATAGGTGACGCTTTCAGAGTAACACAGAAACAGGATCCTTTCAGTAACGAAATCTTCATCGTGATGAGACCTCCGTCTTATCCAGGTCAGAACGCTGTTTCACGTAGCTACAGTCTTTCATTTAGTGTTTGTTCTCTTACAGTTTTCACAGAATGGTCATTTGGGTATTAGTCAGTATTACTGAGTTAGGTACTAGTCTTAGGCTTTAGTGTCACTATGTGTGTGTTCACATGGGCCTTGTAATCCGATTGTAATGACTATTGTCACACCCCGTCTAGAGTAGAAGCGCACCATGAAAGAACTTATACAAACAAAACCAATTTCAAATATCGCCAGTTTATTGAGGTTAACTTCAGGAGCTAACAAAGACAAATTAACAAACAAAAGGGTCTGAGTTTGCTTCTATCTTACCTAAAAGAAAAATACATTATTCTGCCATACCTACCTTTTCCAAAATAGAGACCAGAAGAAAGTGTTAAAGAAAATGACATCAGATTCCTTACTGTCAAAATCAGAAAACAATGGCAAGTGGAGTCAAACAATCTCAACTCGACACTCTCTGTTACACAACACTACACCACAGTCTGCTCAAAATAAAATGGCCACCCTGAGGAAAGTGATGTCATGGCCTTTAAAAAGGGTGGATCACCAATCAGGAGACAACAGCAAGATCATGCAGCAAGAGCCAATCAGATGAAGTTTCCTGCATTTAGGACAAAGACCCCTGGTGAGAGGAAGTATGGACAAAAGTATTTTATTAAAAGTGGAAAAATGCAGAATATTGTGTGTGATGTTTAGGAGTAGGGATAGTGTAGGAGTGTGTGTGTGTGTGATGTGTAGGTTTAGGAGTAGTGGTAGGGTAGGTGTGTGTGTGTGATGTGTAGGTTTCGTACTAGGGGTAGGGTAGAGGGATAGAATGTACAGTTTATACACTATAAAATCCATTATGCCTAAAGAATGTCCTCACTAAGATAACGAAAGTGTGCGTGCGTGTGTGTTTCAGCTCCTCAGCTAATTACAAATATGGAGAAACTACCAAGACACCCAGCACTGACCCAGTGTCCTCACTGTGAACAGTTCATCACTACAGAGGTCAGCAAAGTGATCGGGAACACCGCGTGGCTCATGTGTCTGGTGTGTAGCTTAACATGGTGAGTATCAGTACAGATGGAACACAATCCCAATTCTATTTTATACCCTTTCCCCCTTGAAACAGAGTGTAAAGGGGCAGGCCTGAAAATATTCCCCTAAGAAATGGGACACTCCTACTACACCATTACACATCATCATACGTCGTCACAGCTCCTACGTCAAAGATGCACCGATGTTTATCGTACACTTCCAACATGCCGTCGTTAGCTGTAGTGATCTCAGTTGCGTGCGTGACCAGTATTAGTTTTTACAGTTTATTTTTTCATAACATACAATGCTGATGGATAAGCACAAAAACTGAAAGCACTGTTTAACGTCATGTTCACGCATTCATGAACGTAACCACAACAAAATAAATGCATCGATCAGACGTGCGGTAAAAGTTAAGTTACATGCCACGGACTTGTATTCGTGTTGTCAAATCACAGAGTATCAATAAAATATCTGTAAAATATGTTGTAAAACTGTTATGCAGCCATTAACATTACCGACCTTCATCATAGCGATTTTGCTAACATTTCTTTGGAGAACATAACCATACACATGAACACAATTAAATACAACATAAAACAAATGCTTTTTTTTTGCCATTAAAAATTATTTTAATAACATTTACATTTATGTGACTTTCTGCTTGCACGGGCGGCAATATTGGCATATGCTGGGAAGCTGAAGACAACCTGTTCAGTCCAAGAGCATGAATTACTGGAATCCAAGAGCATGAATTACTGGAACCATATCCTGTGGTCTGATGAGACTAAGATAAACTTGTTTGGCTCAGATGATGTCCAGCATGTGTGGTAACGCCCTGGTGAGGAGTACCAAGAAAATTGTGTCTCGACTACGGTGTGGGGCTGCATGAGTGTTGCAGGTACTGGGGAGCTGCGCGTCATTAAGGGAAACATCGATTCCAACATGTACTGGGACACTCTGAAGCAGAACATGATGCACTCCTGCCAGAAAGTGGGCCGAACAACAATTTGTTTTCCCAACGTGATAACGGCCCTAAACACACCGCCAACCTGACAACGGTCTTGCTGAGGAAGCTGAAGATGAAGGTGATGCAGTGGCCAAGTATGTCTTTAGACCTGAACCCTATTTAACACCTGTGGGGCATTCTCAAGCGGAAGATGGAGAAGCACCACGTGTCAAATATCCAGCAGCTCTGTGATGTCATTCTGGAGGAGTAAAGGAGGATCCCATGTTCTCTCTGGTGTACTCACTTTTCTTGCCAGTTATTTTGACAATAATGGGTTTTATATTATTGTATATTTATAATGGTGAAAAATATTAAATTATTTTTAGAGGACAATAAATCGATACTGCTATACAAGCTGCACATTGACTACTCAAAAATATATACAAATTTAATTTCTGTAGTATTGCCCCTTGAGAGGATATACTAAAATGATTGCTGAAATGTGAGGGTTGTACTCACACTTTTTTGAGATACTGTACGTCTTTATTGTATAAAGTTGGATATTTGAGACGGAGGTCATGACAACGGTCATGATTGAGAGGTTTTAAGAAGAAGAATTTTTGTCATTTCTTTATTTCTTCACATATCCCAGCTTAAGAAGTTGGGTCAGAACGCAGGGTCAGTCGTGATGCAATAACCAGGTGCAGATAGGGTTAAGGGCCTTGCTCAGAGGCCTGACATTGGTAGCTTCCCAGTGCTCTTGTTTGATGTGTATGTGATGAAATAAAGGCTGCTTCTTCTGATTCTAATTTTGGTTGTTGTTTCCTCATGTAGCTGCATCGCTGGCTGCTGCCTCGTCCCCTTCTGCCTCAGCAGAGTTAAAGATGTGATGCACAAATGCCCTAAGTGTCGCAGTCACTTACACACCTGCACCAGCTTGTAAACAAAAGGAGACCATGCTAGTCAGAAGAAAACCTGAGGAGGAGGTGTCTTGAGAGTCTGCTGCATGGATGTGTGTGTGTTTTATATGTATATGTTTTTACCGCAGGCGGTTCTAGATTATTTTTTAATTATTATATTTCTTATCAAATATGAATTATTTTTATAATGAGCTGGGTTATGTTTATTAAATGTGGTACATGTAACACTGTAGTAATCATGTCTACACTGATGTGAGGATATCTTTTTATATGAATTAATAACAGTTTAAATTAACGATCCTCACTGGCTTTAAAGCAGTCTCGTGTATGAGTGCATCCTATTCATTCACCTATGAACATATTCACTCACGCACACTTGTTTTGCTATCTTAGTGAGGACATGCCATAGTTCCATTCTGTGTAATGGTTTTATAGTGTTCAAACTGTTCACTCTACCCCCCCTACCCCTACTCCTAAACCTACACATCACACTGTGATGAGGAACGAGGCAGGTTTGGATCCATTAGCAGATTATTGATAATCACTTGAAAGAGTGGAAAGGAGAGCAGGGAAGAGGTGCTCGGGTTGCCAGCTTGAGATTTTCCACAACCCCCAATTTCCTGAAGAGGTTGGCCCATAAGCAGGAGGTGAACTGCGGCCCTTGGTCAGCCGGAAGATGGCCCTTCCGTACAGCCACAAGATGTGTTGGCGGAGCTGTTTGGCCATCTCAAGGACTGATGGGAGCTTGGGGAGTGGCACGAAGCAGTCCACCACGGTGAGCATGGCCGTGTTCCCTTGAGACGAGCAGATTGGTGACAAAGTCCATGCTGATATGTGTCCAGGGCCTGTTTGGTATAAGGAGCGGTTGGAGCAGCCACGCTGGGCACTCGCTTTGCAGAGGTGCAGCAGTTGCACTTGGACAGGTGGTGATGTCTGCACGCAGGGTCTTCCACCAGAAGTGCTGTCGTAGGAGGCGGACCATACCTGCAACCCCGGGGTGATCCGTGTTTTGGAGGGCGTGCATGAATCATAGGACCATGTCCTGGAACCGTTCCGGCACGTAGGTCCGGTCAGCTGGACAGGACGTAGGAGGCGGGTGTTGTGCTAGTGGATCTGGCACACCCACTGGATAGGAGCGACAATCTGTGTGGGCGGCAGAATGGCCCCTGGGTTTGTGGGTGTGGCGGGGGATTGTACTGGTGCGACGGTGCGCCTCGGCTTTGCTGTTCTTGGACCCGGGCCAAGAAGAAGAGGGCCCAGCGTGCTTTTCCGGGGATTCATCCGCTGAGCGGCCTGGAGGTACTCAAAGTTGCGGTGGTCAGTAAGCACCAGCACCTGATCTAACCCTTCCAGTGTCACCGATGTCTGAATATCTGGTTCCATTTTGTGGGCACTCCCCAATGCATGCCAAGCAAACCATCCAAATATGACATAAAAATATGGGCCACATGTGATGCACAGTCAAGCTAAAGTATGCCTGAAATATGCAGATGCACACTGGTAAATCCCATGGAGAAGCACCTGAAAATAATCAGCAGATGAGGGTTGTACAAGACATAGTTGAAGGACCTTCTAAATGTTTAAAATTGTTTGTTTTTCAAATTGTTTGTCAAATTGACCCCAAACATAAATCTTATTGCTATCCTTCATGAAGCCCAAATGTTGTAAATGACAAAAATATGTACTTATAAGTAGTATAAAACAATTAAAACTCCAGAAATGTATATACTTTTCCAATTTTAGGCCAATCAGTGAGATTCTTTTTGTGATTTCAGTCATGAAACAGGTATTCTGGATGTATAAGGGGCAGGGAGTTGACGGTTAGGGTCAACAACAAAGTCAACAAAGACATAAATTACCTGACACAAACATTTTAGTAAAAAAAAAAAAAAAACATTTTCTAGAGATTTAAATTGCTGGGTTCAAATTGACCCCAGATGGTAAATGATTTTTAGGGTAACAGGAATGGTAATAACAGAAGATTACGCCGTATGTACAACGAGTGTCATTATTTACACCAACACAGACCATTTAAAAAAATTTAAGTGCAAAATTTACAGGATAACACGAAAAAGAAAAGCAAAACAAATACTGAAGTCGAGTACCCAAGGTTCCTATAGACCCTGCACTCATATGATTGAAATGGAAACTCGTATGACGCTCCATGAAGACGTGGTGTGGTCTGGAGCCCTAACTGGAACCCAGAACCTCCTCATCCAACATTAGTGTCTGATCTCACTAACACTTTTGTGTCTGACCTCACTAACACTATTGTGTCTCATCTTATGAATGCTATTGTGTCTGATCTTACAAATACTGTTGTGTCTTATCTCACTAACACTATTGTCTGAATGAACACAAATCCCCACAGTGACACTACACACTCTAGTGGAAAACCAGCACACAAGTCTGGAGGTTATTATAGGAGCAAGATTGAGAACACATCTGGAATAGGAATTTTTTAAAGATTTTAAGATTTAAAAACTGACATGGATGTGATGGTCAGGTGTCCAAATAGTTTTGTTCATATAGTTAGTGTAGTTTAAGTCTGTGAATGAAAGCTGTAATTATGTTGCAAACACATTGATAGAAGGATTCAACTGAATACATGTTGTGATGGTCACATGCTGCTACTTAAACCAAATTGGCAGATAATCTGCACAAGCTTTAAAAAATACAATCAAAATATTAAATACAGAAATTATGTTAAAATTTTACCAGGGTGCTAATCTTATTCGCAAAACTATTGTATCGCACATAGAATTCTTTTTAATGACTTTCTTATAAAACAAACTAAAGTTAAATCCCAAATGTAAACAGCTGGTCTAAACACAACCGTTGTTTTTTTTTGTTGTTTTTTTTACATGCTGCCAAGTTTACACGTTTTACTCAACATATACACGTTTTAAGTGATGAAAAGATAAACATCATTTTACACCAATATCTAAAGTACAGAGCTACAAGATACAGCTGAGGACAAGCTTTTCCATTCATTTTAACTGTCTACAGGCATTTAGTTATTGGTCACATCAGTCATATGTTCATGTCACAGCCCATATTCACAAAACATTTGATCTTAGCACTACAAGTTCTACCAAATAGCAGTAAAAGTTTTTATTAAAACCACTTCACAAAGCTGCTGAGCCAAACTTTACTAAGGAATAGAGAAGTGTTAAGCTAAGAGTAAGGGCGTGGTTGACCCCGTTGGATGATGTCAGTATGCTTAATAGTTATGTGTATCGCAGTGATTGGCTAATAGAAGATGGGGGGAAGGGCCTCTGTCAGAGATTCATTCATAGAATTGTTATAAAGCACAATATGTTATATTTAAACAGAGTGAAAGTGACGTGTGTTTTGTTTGTATTTGGCAAAGATAAAGAGTAAAGTGTATAAAGTGTCGGATGATGTGTAGTAGAGATGGAGTTTATTGTATGATGTAATGCGCTGACAGACGGCTGCGATATTTGTCTGCTTGAGATATTTGTCCGTGTTCATCTGTGCTGCATAGCCGCATTTCCCCGGTTGCCAGGTATTGTAAGTTGTTTAAGCGTTGCTGGGTGACGTTATCGTGTTGTTTGTATTTGTTCTCCCCTCACGATTAACACACGTACTTTTCAAATTCAGATCTTATTCATCACATACACATATATGCAGTGAACTGGACAGATGGACAGCTTATGAATTTGAAGACTGGGGTCAGCCCAGGGTCAGCCAGAATGTGCGGCACGACTGGAGGTCAAGGGTCCAATTATGGTAGCTTGAATGGTGCAAGGCTTGAAACCCGACCCTCTGATCACTGGCCCAATGCCTTACCATTGAACCGCCGAAAAAAAAAATGTTTGGGAAAGTTTGTGTTTTGGTCTTAGTGACTTAGGTGTCCTCTCCACTATTCCTAATGTTGCACAGATTTAGGAGTTGGGTTAGCGCTAAAACACTTTGTTAAATACCCTTAGAGCAAAAACATAGGGGTCCTTAAATTTAGGACAGACGCCCATTATTTTTACAATTTTCTCCTAAATCGGTGAGTTATGAGCTACTTTTAGCCATAAGATGTTCTGTGAATACAGACCCTGATCCTGACTTTTTATAAGCAACTTAAAGACCACATCAAATTTGGAACTGATTCTGTTATTTAAGGCACCGGTGATCAATAATACTGATGCTAACTTTATTCTTGTAACACTGGTTAATGATGTGTGCTGATGTGGGCAGGCTGATTAATCACATGACCCGTGGTGGATTAAGCTGATGTGTGTGCCCCCTACATAATCAAAAACTAGTGTTCTGTTGTGGCTCATTCTGGTTACAGTCTGTTCATAGTGACGATAACGACGTTGACGTTCGATTTCGACTTTCTCTGTACGATGGCCTCGTTATCGATTTCGTAAACCAACCTTACTCTCTAAACTGGAACATTATACTGTATGTCTGAACTGCAGGGGCCACAGAGTTGCTGGATCATTAACAAGCACCAAAAGATAAGAAAAAGGTAAAAGAAAAAAAATAGTTATCAGTGTCTAACACAGTTCCAACAGATCCTGCTGGATTCCAAAGAGATCTCTCCATTTCATTTTCCACTAATGTAATCATCTGCATCTGGTTTAAAACTCCAACTCTCCCAATGACTATGACTCACAAGACCCTTGAACATCTACCTGGCCAGTGGATTGTAACGTAAATGTCTTTCTTCCCCCTTTTCTCAGTCCCACTGCAAATCCTGAGCGTCCAGGTAGTTGGAGGAGATGGCGGCAGTCGGTGCAGAGACACCTGCTGATCCTGGGACAGCCAGCTCCAACCACTCAATGTTGTCCAGGTTGGTGTCATGCAGGTGGAGGGACAGAGAAGGAGAGGTGGAAAATCTCAGCTCGCTGGTGTCCATGGGTGAATATGGCGACTCCAACAACTGGCTGTGTGGCTCTGTATTGGGTTGCAGCGTCTCATCCAATAAAGCTTCCAGCTGGTGATCCGAGGCCAGCGCCACCAGATTGGGCATGTGGGCAACGTGAACCTGAGGTGGAGGACGAGACAGCGCAGTGTTGATGGGGAGAGTGGTGACGCTGGCTGTCACAGGCAGAAGTTTCTCCGGAGACTGAGTATCTTGACGGAACAGGGGAGAGATTTCTGTGACGGATCAAATAGAGAAAGATTTCCACAAAGATTTTCAGTATAAAGTAAACAGCATATCCACAGGACGTTTGCTCCGATTATTAATTCTTTTTTTTTTTTTTCAAATCCTTCTTCGGTTTCTCACCTCCACTCTCAATCAAGACATCAAACAAGTCATCCATGTGCTGACTGACTGCGGTGGGGATCTTGGAGAAATGAAGGACATGGAAATGTTAAAAGTCTTGGAGTGTACAGATGTTCACATACACCAGTTACAAAACATTTTGTCTTTGAGTTCCAGTGTGCATGTTTATAAGTGGCATTAAATGTCTTGTGTAAACAGAATAAGTTGGTGGCAGTGGTGTAATGAAAGTGATACGCCATCTCACTGTCAGGCTTCTTCTATTACTTCATGCTCCAGTTCTGATGCTCGTGTGTTCATTGTTGGAGGTTTTGGTGGTGTTTAGGAGTCAGTGTGGTCACTCTGCACTTTACCTGCATAGTCGCCTGAATTGCTCTAGTCTGTTTGACAGCCTCCTCATAGCGGGGCGGGTCTTTGTTCTTGGGGCTGTGATGGTTGCTGAATGGAGACGGTGGAAGGATGTATCGGGGGGACTTGGGCTGATGTTGAAAGACAGAAAATAAATGAGGTGTAATAAAAGAATATTTCATTTTCCACTGCAACAAAGAGCATTAACTATTGAGTTCATACAGGAAACCACAGAAATCATTCTGCTACAGATATTAAACTATGAAAGGTCAAGACTAATTAAAAAATGTTTACTTAACATACTTAATTCATTTTATTAGGTAAGCTAAAGTACAGTTTAAGTATAAATCCCTGAGTGTTCTTTCTGTAATTGGCTACTAAGATGAATGTAATAGTGGTGTACTTGTAAGTGGACTATTTTAATACTTCAGACTAAATCGGCCATTTTTCAGTTTATAATAGTAAACTTTGAACTACACTGCATTTCTATTGTAACTAGACTGAGAATTATTCTGTAAGTCACCTTAAAGATGCTAGTTCTATTCTTCTACGACACTTTTTAACCATAAAAGTTGACTTTAAAGTAAACATAAAAAATACTGTAGAATAGAAGCCTTTATTAATCACATTTACATTACTGCACTGTGGAACACTCTTCTTCACATATCCCAGCTTAAGGTCAGTGTACGGGAGCTCTGCCATGATCCAGCAACCCTGGAGCAAGGATGTTACTTTTTAGTTGATCGAAGTTTTCTTTAAGTGTAAAATTAGTAACATTTTTCTGTGTATTAATACCCTTGTCTTTGTGTACACCTTCGTTCTTAAGTTGTTGATGTTAATGTATGGATGTGCGGATGCTTCATGTATTACTTATGCGCTCCTTAGTTCCCCAATACTCCGTATTCAATATACCATATTTTCCGGCGTATAAGACTGTTTTCTACACCCAAATTATAATACCAAAATAGGGGGGGGCGTCTTATACGCCGGGTACAGAAAATACCGTCTGAAGAAGTCACCAAAAACATGTTAAAAAGCCTACCGTGTGCTCGGCAATGCTGTATACAGTGCACGCAGCTCAACCAATCCTGGTGGCGATGCACTCTGTTGCTGAATGAAGCTCGGATTGGCGCGGCGCAGGCTGATGATGTCACAGCCTCTGCTGTGTACTATATATACTACAGTCTTCTACTACTAATTCTACTACTTCTACTTCTACTACTACCGTATTGGCCTGAATATAGCGAATATAAATATAATACAAATTATAAATATTAAAAAAAAATTTCCCCAAAAACACAATCTCAAAAACAGCACTCGCGTTATTTTCGCAGTCTTGCATTTTAAATAGCGCCTGAACGTCGATTAAC